>JAQIWH010002734.1:0-22997 GCA_034695005.1 Cryptops parisi | reverse complement strand
AACCATTGGCTGATTCATTTAGCTTCCTCATAATTGTGCCAGCAATTCTGTGTCAGCTAATTTGGGATAGAGTATACAGTCGAATGTTATTAAAGAAGTTAGTGAGGAATATAACCCATTTAATTGCATCATGTGATTAAATTTAATGACAAATTTACCATTCAGTTAATTTAATTTCTTGTTTTATTTTTTTTTAGCTTTTTTGTTAATAATGTTACAGTTTTTCAAGATTTTGCACAGTAACACCTTGCACAGCTGGATAGGTGAATAGTAAATGCAAATGTAAGTTAAATAAATTAATTTCACATTAAAGAAGTTTAGTCTTGTAGGTATATTGTTGCAGTACATTAAACTGGGCTAACAGAAATTGTTTGGTTCATAACTGTACTTTAGGTTAAATTCCTTACCATTTTGTGGCATTATTTGCTTGCACATTACTTTGGTTTTGGGCAATGTTCTTGAGAAATGCCCCAAAATGATTTGGTTGTTTATTCCTGATCTAACCAGTTTTTTAAATCCATACACACTGGTTCCCTCATACAGGTTCTTCAATTTCAGGGCAGTTGTAAAAAACACCTGTTTTGAGTTTGGAGGCCAGGGTAGATTAATTAAACAAACAAAAACATACTCAATGGACCATTACTGATTCATTAACATACATTTACACGTTTTTTGTTTAACTAACCTAACCTTGAATACCAAGCAATCCAAAGTACAGGATGTACCCTGTAATCGCTTTTGGTACTTTCCGGTTATAGCCAGGTCCAGTCCGATGTTGCTATTTGCTTGAACTTAATTATGGGTTTATTTTGCAGGTCAGGTTAGGAAAACAAAACAATATCATACGTTTGATACGTTTCTTTGTTTTTCCTAATCTAACCTGCAAAATAAACCCATAATTAAGTATAAGCAAATAGCAACATCAGACTGGGCCTGGCTATAATCGGAAAGTACCTTGCTTTTTAGCAAATAGTGCAACGAACAAAGCAAGGCCAACAGAAAAGTACTGAATGTTTAATACGCTTCATACCACAACCTTGTGGTTTAGACTATTCAGCCATCTATAGCAATAGGATGAAAAACATGCATATAGTTTTGTAACATCTTTATTTATAGTATGTTTTGTAACATTTTTATTTATAGTCTCAGTATTTTTATTTATGGAACTTAAATATCCCCACAAACATTTCTTTTTCTGGGATATTTTAACATACTATTCTGATGGATTTACACAATTAATTTTTAAATAATGTCTAGCAATGATTGGACCATTCCCCAATGTTCTTTAAAATGAATTTTCAAAGCATAACTTACATTACGATGATAATTTGTGTAGTTTGCCATTATAAGTTATGTGCATTCTGGAGTTACCGTACAGCTAATTCTTTTCAATAAACCATTTGGACAGTAAGTTGGTTGTTGAAGTTTTGAACCTGTCACTTTAGAATGAAGATTTTTTATCATGGCAACGATATCTTCATGGTTGCAGAAATTGATTGTAACTTAAAATTTTGAGAATGAAAATGAAGTTCCAAAAATTCGATTTGAGAATCAGTCACGCACCATAATTTCAAGGTTTTTTACATGTTAATTAGTGATGGTTATTATTGGGAGCTTGTTCTGTGAAGTAGTGTGATGTATATAACTTTGCATGATCATTGTTGAACAATTTGCAGTTGATTAATATAGCCACTAAATTTATACTTTATATTTTTTTAGAGATCTTATATTTTCAGATTGATGCATCAGGTATAAGCAATTTATGTATCTAATTTATATACAGGAGTCCCTATCCCAGTGGCATTTCCAGCTTTGAAGTTAAGGGGAACAAACACATAAAAAAGGGGCCAAAATGATGAGGAGCATCCTCCCCCAAAGTGGTCTTAGGCACCATAACAAAAAACTCAAATCTTCAGTTTGAAAATGAATATCCTATATTATAAACACAGTCCATTAGTTTGTGTGCACCAATAAGGCTCCTACACAGCTGGACTGATTGGAACCAAATTTGACAGGGTTACTCTTTTATGTCCTGGGGTGTCTGTTTAGGTTTTTAACTCCCATGTTCGGCCCTAATTAGGGGGAGGGGTGCTAAACAACACATTTAGCAACTTGATAGAAAGGCAATTGTAAGCTTGCTCCTGTGGTCCGTTGGATAGCATAGCTGCCTCTCAACCTGAAGGTTGCCAGTTTGAATCCCGATAAGGAAACTTATTATTATCTTTTAACATGTTTAAAAACCTCAGTAGAGTTGATAAATTGTCACTTACATATAACCTATAGAGGGACTGTTTTCAGCTTGCTGTGAAATTTATTTTAACAAATTTTGATGATTTCACGTGCAAAGTACGGGCTCACGGCTAGTTTCATATGCTTTGCAATCAATAACATTTCAATGAATAAAATAGATTTAAAACTGAATTTAATTTTCTTATCTGGAAGGAATTTGGTGATAGAAGTTTTTTGGGATTGTACTGTATATTTTGTGATATTTGTTTCTTTCATGTTTACGTTTATTTGGTTTTGTTTTTAGATTGCCTCATTGCTCATGAATCGATTAGCTCGGGCTGAATTCACAACATCCAATCGTGTTGATGAAAACTGAAGAATTTGATGTTTTTTTATCATGTGTTAGGAACATGCAATCTGATTTTTATGAATGAATATTTAAAACAGCCAATCAGAATCGAAGGATTCGATCAGCAAATCAGGATCCACCATGTTGATTGTAATCAAATTGACGTCCATTATTCAACATGTTTAAAAACCTCAGTAGTGTTGATAAATTGTTACTTACATATAACCTATAAAGGGACAGGTTTCAGCTTGCTGTGAAATTTATTTTAACAAATTATAATTTTATAATTTATGATGTGCCATTTTAAGTGGCCAAACCAGTCTACATTTTGTTTGTGACCTGGAAAGGCTTTTGACCGGGTTAACCGTGGTCTGATGTGGAAGGTGCTCAAGGAATACAGGGTGGATGACCAACTTGTTGGGGGCAATCTTGCCCCTGTACACTGAGAGCACGGGTTGTGTTCGGGTAGGCGGGCGTAGATCAGAGTCATTTGATGTGGGTGCTGGACTCCACCAAGGGTGCGTACTGTCACCTCTTTTGTTCATAGGGACAGGATCGTCAGTTGCAGCTTAGGCAGTTAGAGTGTCATGATTGGAAAAGTCAGTGTCAGTCACCTGCTTTTTGCAGATAACCTTGCAATACTGGCATCCTCCCAGTTTGATCTACAACACGCACTGAACAGATTTACGCACGAGTGTGAATCGGCCGCTATAAAAATCAACACTGCTAAGAATGAAACACTCGTTGTCTTTCAAAAACTGGAACAATGCACTCTGCATGTTAGTGGGCCTCATTGTCCCTGGTGGAGAAGTTCAAGTACCTCAAGGCAGAGCCGTGCTGAGCCATTCTGGTAACTGAGGCAAAACTGAAAATTTCAATATTTCAATATTCAATATTTTAAAAATTTTACAATATTTCCCATCTTGTGAAATATTGAATTTTCATTCAAAAACTTTAATTGCAGTAAAATTTGTTGTTACCAACATTGTTGTATTTCCGAATCCATTGTTCAATATGTATGCAGTGTAATATACAGTCGCCTTACAGTAGGGTGAGAATAAATGTGTATGGGGAAGGGTATACGGACTACGGAGTGTTCAAAATAAGTTCTAAACAATTTGAAACTTTGTTATTATTTGGTATCAGCTTATACAAATGTGATGCTTGGTGAAACAGGAGTGGAAACTAATAAAGTTCATGTGGAAATTTTGTAGTGCATTGCAGACCCAAGCGACTGAGCATCAGGTTGTGTTGTGTTATGCAGAAAAGAAGTTGGAAATTTGGGGAAATGTTGCAGAACATATCATGGGCATGAATGTAAACTACCATCTAAGACCAGTTTCCCAATTAAGTTTTGTGTTTATATTTTGCCCAACGAAACAAAACCCCTTCAATATTTGCAACACATAAGTAAAATGCAACGCAGGCGAAACATTTTCTGGTATACTGTCAAATATCATTAAATTAAAAGTTACAGTATAACAGTGCATACTTAATTTTAGACTACTGTACTGTTGGGCACAGTTTTTGAGACCAGGTACAAGTAGTTCTGGTTCGAGCACCCGTAATAGAGATATAATTCGATCTTATGCTGGAGCGAGGAATTTTTAATCCTTGTTTTCTATTAAAAAATTTTTAATTGAACGTTATATCTTTCCAGGGGAAAAAAAATTCCAGGTAAAGTTTTGTTCTTTTTCATGGCCCACGTAAATAAATGCAGCTGACAATCAGTGTGATTGTCAACTTGTGCAGTAAAAGTGACTTGGCCCAAACATTGTATCATCCACCAAATATAAACGTGCCTACAATATTTTTAAACACCATTTGGGAAACATTGGCCTAGACAATATTAATGCCACCCAAGGAGCCCACATGGACGTGCACTGAACTCCTACTTATGCAACTTGGATAGGTTCACTATCATTTCCTTATTTGGTTATGGTTATGTATGTCTTTTTCAAACTGTATGTGATTGAAATGCTTAAATCTCATTGTGGAGTTCCTGTATATTTTAATTCAAATTAGCTTACAAAACTTTATTTTGAACACTGCATTGACTCAAACTTTTTGGGTGGGAAATCACATCTTTAAAAGTGGACTTGATAAACTGTCAAGTTTTATGGTCCCTCTCGTTTAAACTCAGTTTATATAGGATTCTGATCTATTATATCCATCGTTTTTAAGCGTTCAAAACCTAGGCAACTGTACTATGGCGGCGTGACACGATGAACCAAAAAACAAATTTTAAAATTTTAAATAATATTCAAAAATTAATCTTTGTTTTGGCGCCCCTTTTAGCTGGTCGCCTGAGGCAAGTGCCTCAGTTGTCTCACCCTTGGCACGGCTCTGCCTTGGGATATTGTTCTCAAGTGATGGAAAAGTGAAAGGGGAAATTGATAGACAAATCGAGGCGGCGGGTGCAGTAATGCATCAGCTGTATCAAGGAGTCATTTGTAAGCGAGATTAAGCAAGAAAGCAAAACTCTCCTTTTTCAATTCGATCTTCCGCCCGACCCTCAACTATGGTCATGAACTTTGGGTAATGACCAAAAGAACGAGATTGCGGGTTTAAGCGGCCAAGATGAGGTATCTTTGACGGGTTTCAGGACGCACTCTGCTCGACAAAGTGCTGAGTTTTGTAATCCGAGAAAGCCTCAACGTCAAACTGCTACTTCTCTGGATAGAGATAGATTCAGTTCCCATTCGTTTTTCACTTGCATACTCCCTGGCAGAGCCGTGCCGAAGGTGAGACAACTGAGGCACTTGCCTCAGGGGACCAGCTGAAAGGGGCGCCAAAACAAAGATTACGTTTTGAATATTATTTTTACAATTTTAAAATTTGTGTTTTTAGTTTATTGTGTCACGCCACCATATTACAATTGTCTAGGTTTAGAACGCTTAAAGATGATGGATACAATATATTAGGATCCTATATAAACTGAGTTTAAGCGATAGGGCCATAGAACTTGGCGGTTTATTAAGTCTACTGTTGGAAATGTGATTTTCCACCCAAAAAGTTTGAGTCAATGCAGTGCTCAAAATAAAGTTTTGAAGGCTGATTTGAATTAAAATATACAGGAACTCTACAATGAGATCTAAACATTTCAATCACATACATTTGAAAAATACATTCATAACCATAAGTAACTAAGGAAATGATAGTGAAATGATATCCGAGTTTCATAAGTATGAGGTTCAGTGCACCTCCATATGGGCGCCTTTGGTGGCATGAATATTTTCTAGGCGTGTTTTCCAAATGGTGTTAAAAATATTGTAGGCACGTTTATATTTGGTGGTTGAGACAATGTTTGGGCAAAGTCAGTTTTACTGCACAGGTTGACAATCACACTGATTGTCAGCTGCATTTAATTATGTGGGTTATGAAAAAGAACAAAACTTCACTTGGAAACCTTTCCCATGGAAAAATATAACTTTCAATTTAAATTTTTTTAATAGAAAGCAAGAATTAACAATTCTGTGCTCCAGCATGAGATCGAATTAGTTCTCTATTATAGGTGCTCGAACCAAAACTACTTGTACCTGGTCTCAAAGACAGTGCCCAAAAGTACAGTAGTATAAAATTAAATATGCACTGTTATACTGTAACTTCAATTCAAAGATATTTGACATTAGACAAGAAAAAGTTTTTGCCTGCGGCGCATTTTTCTTATGTGCTGCAAATATTGAAGGGGTTCGTTCCGTTTTGTTGTGCAAAATATAAACACAAAATTTAATCGAGAGACTCTAGTCTTGTGGTAGTCTAAACTCATGCCTATGTTATGTTCTGCAACACTTCCCCATATTTCCAATTTTTTTTCTGCATAGCACCACACAACCTGGTGCTCAGTTGCTTGGAGTTGCCATTTTGAAAAATGACTGACTGTGGTGCCACTGCAGGTCTGCAATACAAAATTTCCACATGAACTTTATTACTTTTCACTTCTGTTTCACCAAGCATCACATTTGTTCAAGTTGATACTAAATAATAACGAGTTTCGAATTGTTTAAATGTTATTTTGGACACTCTGTATACCTCTTCCCATACACTTATATTCTTCCTCTACTGAAAGACGACTGGATAAAACACTGCATAGATATTGAACAATGGGTTCGGAAATACAACAATGTTGGTAACGAAAGAGGTTTTACTGCAATTAAAGTTTTCGAATAAAAATTCAATATTTTACAAGAATGGGGGGGAGGGGGCGAAATTTTCAATGTTTGCTTCAGGTACCAGAATGGCTCGGTACGGCTCTGCTCCCTGGCAGCTTATTTCCATAAATTGTACCTTTAATATTAACAATGTACAGTAACATAATTGAAATGTGAACAATTAGTGCATACATTTTTACATTTAAAAATCCGAACTTACAGGGAATTATAACACGTAATTTATCAATAATAATAATTAATAAAACGTTATTTTTTTGTGATAATTTTATCACTTTTGGCTTATTTTACACTATTGACACTTTTGTACCTTTTTCCGCCATTACTGTATTTTTTTTGCGTACCTCTTGACTCCTAGCGCGTATTCCTGGGGGTATGCGTACCACGAGTTGTGAACCCTTGGTATAGCAGACTAGCGCAACAGTTATAGACAAAGGGAAAGACTTTAACCTCGTGACGAAAGACTTAGATATTGGACCAGTAGACTTAGATAGTTCTTTTTCAATCAAAAGCAACAGTACTGTAAAATCAAGATTCAATAAGTGACTTTGTACTGTGTTACAGTATCTGTATCCTGCATACTGTTTTGGTCATGTTTTTAGTGGAAGCTAAATTGTGGCCGCCTTGCAGATTTGGGCAAATCTGTTGCCTTGGTATGGGTGCCAGGCCACGTCGACATCCTCGGCAATGAACAAGCGGATGCAGTGGCTAAAGCAGGGCTACACAAGCCTTATTTTGCAACACAAGTTACACCATCTGACTTGCAACTTTGGCAAAAACAGCAAGTTTGTTCTGCCTGGGAAGAGGAATGGGTCGCAGTAGACAACAACAAGCTGCAAGTTATTAAAGATACTGCCATAATATGGACGACATCTTTATCTGCCGACAGGAAAATGCTGACATGGTTACGGATAGGACATACGCAATTTTCTCACGCGTTTGTTCTTCGTAACGAGTTTTTGCCTTGGTGTCTTGCCTGTAATACCCAGGTCTCAGTCCATCATGTCCTGGTGGAATGTCCGCTTTACGAACCCCATTGCAGACGCTGCCTCTTGCCCTCCACGTTTCCGGAATTGTTAGGGAACCACATTCGTACTATTTATCATATGTTTAGGTTTTTGAAGTTGTCGGGTCTCGACCAACTTATATAGTGTACTATTTTGATTTTGTGTTTTTGTGGGTGCCATATGACAAGCCTCCTGGCAGTTGGTGCGTCTCCAAAACCCAAATAACTAACAAACTCTCAATTGTGGCCACCTCTCTTAGTTGGCCAAAATTCTGTTCTCCCATAGGTGGCCACATTAGAGGTTTGACTGTAACATCTTTGAATTTTAACATGATCCAAAGAAGTTTGAGATAAATAAAAAACCAATCAAAACATGTAAAGTAAGCTAGATTTATGGTAAAGATAATTTATACTGGATAATTAACTTGGATAATTATACTGGATAATTTATAATTTACACTGACTATATAATTAAAATTTTAATATTTATAAGCAGTAATAACTATAACTTAGAGAACTGAGAACTGCGGTTCTCAACGATGATTCTGGTTCTGGTTCTCAGTTTCGGATAGACTGCGAATCCCAAACACTAATTAGGATTTAGCTAGTTTTCTTTAACAGCTGCTTGCAAGTAGCAACAAGCTGGCCATGCAGTGAATATACTATCCTTTGTGCTCACACGTCATTCCTGTGAGAAAGGTCAGTCTTGGTATACTCTATCCCAAATTAGCTGGCACAGAATTGGAGGCAGCGAGATGAATCAGCCAATGGTTGACGAGCATACACGCATTGAGATAGTGATCACCTAGCTCGCCTCTTGGCTGCCTCAAGCAAATTCTGTGCCAGCTAATTTGAGATAGAGTATAGTCCGGTATGACAACTTCCTAGCGGGGTGTTGTACAGCAAGCGGCTGCAACAGTGCAGGCAGAAGCCTTTGTGAAATCTGAAATCTTGTGGTGGAAGTAGCGAGGATGTGGTCAGCAGATGAAAGGATTAAACTGTAGAACATACAGTACATTGACCCGTGAAAGTAGTTTCTGACCGCTTTTAATGAAATGCTCTGGAATTGAATGTAATAAGCTGAAAGGAATTACTTGAAATTAACAAGTCTTTTGTAAAATTCAGTTCTACTTGTTCAAGATAATAAAAGTTTTTGACTATTTTCTCGTTTCCTGTTGTCAAGATTTTACCATTTTACTGACAAATGTTTTGGGATGCAACACATGACTCGTTTTATTTTCTTTTTTATACAGATCAATATTTTAATACTATTCAAAACTGAAAAACTTAACAGATGACAGTTCTTTATTTCATGAGGCAATTGATTTATTTCCTGCAAAGAAAATTATGATATTAAAGCATTAAGTTGAATGTGCTATTCTGTTTTTTATAACATATACCTTATGCATTACTATATATACATTTCAATAAGTGACACTTTCATTAAGAAATCACTCTAGATTACACATGGCATACAAAAAACGCTAATGGTCTGATTAGATAATAATTATGATATTCATGAGATCATCATAGTGAGGTTGCAATAGTAGAAGATTCTGTTATACGGGGCATTACCACTTAAAAATTTGTATAATTTTTTTAATGAACCAAGTAGTTGTAAATATCATGGAGAACGCCCTAATGGTCCAGGGGATCTCATGGTAGAAAACTGTGGAGGAGGAGATGGCAGAGATGAAAATATGTTAGGATCCCAAGTATCATAAATAGTTGGCATCGTAAGACTAGTTGTTCCAGACATTTGATCGGCTTGTCTTAATCTTGCTACTGGACCTGTTCGTGGTGGAGATTGAAATTGGCTTCTGTGTGGTGTCATATGCATTATTCCTTCATGAGCTGGAGATTCTAACCATGAATCATCAAGTGACCCCATTGAATGGTTACTTGTTTCTGGTGATCTGAATTGTTGTCTGGCTGGAGATATTGGCTGAGTCATAGGACTTGCTATTTGTCGGGTGATGGGAAATCTCTGAGGTGATTGGAATCGAAATTCATCCTGTTGTGTTGTTGATTGATTAATTCCTGAGAACCCAGGAGACCTTGCCGAAGGTGATAATAACCCTAAAGAACTTTCATCAGAAAATGATGTGTCATGTCTTGGTGTACCAAATCTAGATGTGGCTTGGGCATTAGTTTGTGTAGTTGTTGGTGTTGTCCCTCGAAAAGATTGCTGTTGTTTTTGAGGTGATGCTCGAGAAATATCTGCAAATCCAGGAAACATTGTCATTTGCCCGGGTGATAACAGTCCTAGTGAACTTTGATCCGATATTACAGACATGTCTGCTAGAGCGGGGCTCCTCTCAAACTGTCCAAAGGAGATTTTGGGTTTTTCCTTTACAGGTGGTGGTGATTGTTTAAGATAAGGTGACAAAGAACCACCAACAGGACCAGTTTGTGTTTGCTGGAATGTATGTCTTACTGGGCTAGGCCGTATAGGAGTTTGTTGTTGAGGTGATGTTGCCCAAGCATTAGGTGACAACAGTCCCAATGAACTTTGATCAGATATTGTCGAAATATCAGCACGAGCTGGAGATGTTCGTTTAAGATAAGGTGATAATGAGCCACCAACCGGACTGGTTTGTGCTTGCTGAAATGGTTGTCTTGCTGGGCTAGGCCGTATAGGAGTTTGTTTTTGAGGTGATGTTGTCCAAGCAGTAGGTGATAGCAGTCCCAATGAACTTTTATCAGATACTGTCAAAATATCACGAGCTGGTGATGTTCGTTTAAGATAAGGTGATAATGAGCCACCAACAGGACCGGTTTGTGGTTGCTGAAATGTTTGTCTTATTGGGCTAGGTTGAATAGGAGTTTGTTGTCGAGGCGATGTTACCCAAGCATTAGGTGACAGTAGTCCCAATGAACTTTGATCTGACATTGCTGAGGTTTCATGTTTAGTAATTTTTCTTACTGATGTTGATCGTTTTAGATAAGGTGATAATGCACCACCTATTCTGGTCGGTGTTACTTGCTGGAAGGTTCTTGCAGATGGAGTTGTGGATTGAGTAAAGGTTTGTTGAATAGGTGACGTAGCCCATTTATTTGGTGACAAAACACCTAGTGAACTTTGGTCAGATACTACTGAACTGTCAAAACCAACAGCAGTCTTTGGTTGTTCAATTGAAGGAGGATCTGGTCTTTTAAGATATTGTGATAAAGATGCTCCAATGGGACTAGTGTGCATTTGTTTGGAAATTGGTGTACGTTGTTGTAGTATAGAAGGTCGAATGGGAGATTGTTCTTGTAAGAGTGATGTACCCCATGCAGTAGGTGATAACAAACCTAGTGAACTCTGATCTGCTATTGTAGACATATTTTGAGTTGTCATTCTTTTTGGGGTAAGTAGCGTAACAGGGTGAGTAGGTGTAAGATGATGTCTTTGTGGAGTTTTCTTAGTAATTTTTGCAATGCTTGGTGACATTGTCATAGTTGTAGGGGATAATAATCCCAGAGAACTTTGGTCAGCTACTGCTGAGGTATCAAAACGAGCAGCCCTTGGTTGCATATTTTCAACAGCAGTACTTGGTCTTGGTGGAGTTGATGGTTTAAGATATGGAGCCAATCTACCAGCAATTGGGCTTGCAGTTTGCCGAATATGTGTTTGTTGTAATGGGGATGTGGACCAAGCAGTTGGTGATAATAACCCCAGTGAGTTCTGATCTGCTATTGTTGAGGTATCTTGAGTTGTCATTCTTCTTGTGACAACTGGTGTAACAGTGCGTGTAGGTGTAGCTTGATGTCTTTGAGGTGTTATTGGAGTAATTTTTGTAATTCCTGGTGACATTGCCATAGTTGTAGGGGACAACAATCCCAGAGAACTTTGATTAGCTAATTCTGAGGTATCAAAACGAATCGCACTTGGTTGCATCATTCCTAAAGCACTACTTGGTCTTTTTGAAGTTGATGGTTTAAGATATGGTGATAATCTACTGTCAATAGGACTACCAGCTGGTCGAACAGGTGTTTGTTGTAAAGGGGAGGTTGCCCAAGCATTTGGTGATAAAAGCCCCAGTGAACTCTGATCAGCCATTGTTGAGGTGTCTTGAGTTGTCATTTTTCTTGTGTTGACTGGTGCAATAGTGCGTGCAGGTGTAGGTAGATGTCTTTGAGGTGTTAGCTGAGTAATCTTTGTAAAACCTGGTGACATTGCCATAGTTGTAGGGGACAACAATCCCAGAGAACTTTGATCAGTAGCTGCTGAAGTATCAAAATGAGCAGCCCTTGGCTGTATAATTCCTAAAGCACTTCTTGATCTTAGTATTGTAGGTGGAGTTGGTGGTTTAATGTATGGTGATAATCTGTTATCAATTGGACTACCTGCTGGTCGAACAGGTGATTGTCGTAATGGGGATGTTGCCCAAGCAGTCGGTGATAATAACCCCAGTGAACTCTGATCTGCTATTGTAGAGGTATCTTGAGTTGTCATTCTTCTTGTGGCAACTGGCGTAACAGTGCGGGCAGGACTAGTTTGATGTCTTTGAGGTTTTATCGGAGTGATTTTTGCAAAGCCTGGCGACATTGCCATAGTTGTAGGGGACAACAATCCAAGAGAACTTTGATCAGCTACTGATGTATCAAAACGAGTAGCATTTGGTTGTATCATTCCCAAAGCACTACTTGGTCTTGGTAATGAAGGTTGTGTTGATGGTTTAATATATGGTGATAATCTATCATCAATAGGACTTCCAGCTGGTCGAACAGGTGTTTGCCGTAAAGGTGATGATACTAATACACCAGGTGACAATATTCCTAGTGAACTGTGGTCAGATGCTGCAGAGAAATTACGATCAGTGGGTGTTCTTATTGGTGTTGTAGGTCGGATGGGCAAAAACGTTTGCTGCTGCCTGTCAGGAGATATTTGTTTTACATCAAGGATACCTGGGGACATAGCTAATGCAGTTGGTGATAAAATTCCAAGTGAACTCTGATTAAAACGTCTAGATGTGCTCTGTTGTTGAGGCGTTGCTGTGGGAAAAATAAAACGAGCAGATTGGTTAAGTGTACTTGTTGGAGTTTTATTTAAAGATAATTTTATTTTTTGCTGTGTTTGGGGTGACAAACGTGTCATTTCTGTGAAACCAGGAGACCTTGCCAAGGCAGAAGGCAAAAATTTGCCTAGTGAACTTTGATCAGATTTTCTTGAAAGTGGAGTTCTTGTAAGAGGTGAGAATGTACTATCACGTTGCCTGGCACTCATTCTTTGCAATTCTGGAGTCACTTGTTCTGAAACTGTAGTCAGTGGTTGAAAGGTCCTTTGTTGTACAGGTGATGTAGCCCACGCATTGGGCGATAACAGCCCTAATGAACTTTGATTTGATGCAATAGAATGCTCTGAAATTTTCATTCTGGGTGTTCTAGTTATAATGGAATCTGTAAAGCTTTGAGGTGTTTGACTTGGTTTAGGAAATTCTGGTGACCTTGTCAATACAGTAGGTGATAAGCTCAGTGAACTTTGATCAAATACCGTAGGACTTTGTACAAAAAAAGGTGTCCCTGGATCACCAATCAGTCTTGTTTCCCTTTGCTGGGGAGTGACAAATGTAATCATGTTTTGGTGTGGAGGTGTTTTTCCCATACGTGGGCTTGCTTGGGGAAATCTTGGAGACTTTGCTAAAGCAGACGGTGATAATAGACCCAGTGAGCTTTGGTCTGCTACTGCAGAAGTATCATGAGAAAATTGTATTGGGCTACCAAATGAACGGTCAAGTTGTTGTCTATGAGGGGTGAGCCTACTTATATCTAGAAAACCTGGTGACATTGCCATAGCAGAAGGTGACAAAAGCCCAAGTGAACTTTGGTCTGATACAGCAGTTGTTTCATGATGAGCAGGAGTTGAACTAAAGAAAGGAGAGATGAATGACTGAGGTTGAAATTGGTGTGTTTGGGGAAAATTGGGTGATGTTGCCATTGCAGATGGTGGTAAGAGACCTAGTGAGCTTTGATCAGATACTGTTGACATGTTTTGATTGAAGGGTGTGGCAGTAAAAAAGGGTTGTACTTGCTGTCGTTGTGGTGTGAAAGCTTTCATTCCTGGAAAACCTGGGGACATAGCCATCACAGATGGTGATAACGGCCCAAATGAACTTTGGTCTAATATTGCAGCTGTATCTTGAAAAACTGCTTCTGGATGATGAAATGATTGCATAACTTTTTGCTGTGCTGGATCGTTTGCATTGAAGAATTTGGGAGACATTGTTAAAACTGTGGGTGATAACAAACCGAATGAACTTTGATCGGATACTGCAGATATGTCACCACGATGGGGACTTGTTGAAGCGAAGGTTCTTACAAATGGGAGTGGACTGAATGGGCTTGGAGTTGGCCGTGGTGATGCTTGGGAGCTTGTGAAGGGTATTGGCGGTGTGAAAGCAGATTGATGGATTGAATTAAATTCCTGAGCTTGTGGTATTAAACGTGATTGTTCAGCTTTTGATATGTCAAAAAATGCTTGGGTGGCCGGTGATTGGAATGGCGATGAGTAGTGCAGGTTAGCTTCGATAGCTGGATGTGGCATGTGACTAAATCCTTCTTCTGGAAATAGGTTTCTTCTTGTAGTTCTTTGTATTGGACATGTGGTTGACTGCAATGAGAAATTAAGTCACGCTACTCGCCATCATATGGCTTGCTTGAAATAAGTTTGTTGCAAGAAAATAGCGTTTTGAGTATGCCTCTTGTATTTTTTAACAAGCATTTGGACTCATTTTACTTCAAAAATTTAATAATTTAGCAATGCCATTATTTTTTAGAAAGTATTGAGTGTTGAATTTTAAACTTTATATCCTGAATAACATAGCTAAGAAAAACAATAAAAGAATTTTTTTTTCTAATTTCTCTTATTGTTTTTTCCTTAGCTGAAGTATTTTGTTTACTTACCACAGACTTTCTTGGAGTTGACCCATTACGTGGGTGTGGAAGTGGTACAACTTTGGAAACTTTAGCTGGAATTATGACTGAACTTGTTCTCATCGGTAGGTGCATGGGGATTCCAGACATTGGTATTTGTTCATGAGGATGCATGTAGTACATGGATTCATCCAAATCAATGCTTCTTTCCGCGAGTGGAAAAACTGGTAATACGTCTTCAGGGTGTGTGTAATACATACATTCAGTCCAGGATGATATTGGTGACAAAATGGGTTGTGGCACTAAAGTGGTTGGCTTGACCGGTGAAGTGAAGGGATTTACAGCTATTTGGCTTCTTGCTTCAGGATGTGTGAAATACATAAATTCATTGAGATCGATGATATCTTCCTCAGTAGGTGGAAAATTTTCAAGACGTCGCCGAGCTTCTTCTGGATCCATGTAATACATACACTCGTTAAAGGCTTGTATGGGTGGCTGTAATGGTACAGGCACATGACTCGTTTGGTTTTTCTGCAAACAAGGTTCACAGTTACAAGGTGGCTATTTTGAAAAACAAAATTCACTGAATTAACATTTTTAATAGAACTTTTAACTTTGTTAAGAATATACATAATTTAAATATTTTTTCTTATGTTTCAGACTGAATCATGTGGTGACTTATTGGAATTGAGCTTATTAAACTAAAGCTAAAAAATAACTTAATAATACTGAAATTCCAGAAACATTTCCTATTTTCTTGATATCTACGTAAGTTTCAATTCAAAAGTATTATCATTTCTCAGTGACAGATCTTGGACCTACCATTTCAACATTAAAAATAAATATAAATAAGTATAAAGAATACTCCAGAAATCAAACTTACACTACAAAAAATAACATAAAAACTAAATTTACACCTTTTGAAACTTCAAAAAGTGGCAACGCCAGTTATGTTATGTTTTTTTGTTCATTTTTTTGTATTATGTATATAAATAAGCATACAAATTTGTCATTAAAACGTTTATTTGAAATTCGTTTTTTTCACAGTTAAGTAGCAGTTGCATGTGCGCTTCAAGTTTTGTTTCAAACTGGATAAAATCCAAATTTTTGATAAATGTCATTGCTAGTGGTTTTACAACTGCTATGATAGTTTACAGTGGTCCTGCATCAAATAGCTGCAAAGCCACTGTCAGTATTTTGTTAATGGTTGGTATTTTTCTCAAGTTTGACACAAAACTGAAGCACCGACGTTACTGCTTTTCTTGTGGACTTAATTTACCAAATGAGGTTGACATGCTCCAACATGAATGTTCACTACTCTGAAGAGTGAACATGACATGCACAAACTTCAGTTTTCAATACTGTACTTGCAAGTGGAAGTGGAACATGCAAGAAACGAACAAAGAAACATAAACGAACAAGCAAACATGCAAAAGCCAGTTTGTCCTACTTCTTGAAACATATAACTCACTATGTTCAGTCAATAATATACCAATCCAATCCCCTATAATTTATAACACCTTTTTTATTTAATTTGTATATCGCTGTGTTTGTTACAATTACAATACTCGCATGCATGTATTTTAATGTTACTAAACCTTTTGACCACATTTTGTATGATTTTTAAAAGTTTGTGACTTACATTGCGTACAAGTACTGGAATTTTCCTGGATGCCATGATGAACCACTTTTCTATTACTCGGTGACTATAATATCTTTTTGGATTTTGAGCTGTATATACAGCTTTGAAATAAAACTATTTAAGCATTATTTTTTTCTGTCATGTGCCATTGCTGTTTGGTTTAAATGTCTTTACTCTGACATTGTTAATATCTTGCAGATTTTGATAATGGGCATGGCCCTAAAGGACCTAGTTAGTAACCAGTTAGTTAGGAAGCCATGATTTTTGTGTGATTCAAGTATTGTTTTTAAAGTCTTGTATCTAAGAACATGAAGCTTCAATTCAATGGCAACAATAACAAATGGTGATTTTAATGACCATTGTTGAAAGTGTGCAATATCAAATGTACCCTAGTGTTGGTGAAGTTAATCTTTTTTTATTTGTTTAAAATAGCAAGTAGTCTAGTGATGGTATTGTGAGCTGCTGTTATACTTGTACCTTTAAAATACAATACAGGTAGGTAGGTAGAAGAAGGTGGGGCAAATCTGAACACTTAATATCCATTAGCTGATTTCGAATGTTGTCTGGTAACCCTGGAAAAATTTAGCTACACTTGATGATGCCCTCCATGCAATATATAAACTTACATAATGAAAAAATGTTTATATTCTTAATATCTATTTTTAATAAACCCAGTGGCGTTCTTAGGGGGGTGCGGATCACACCGGGTGTCACCATCACAGGGGTGACACCCAAATGACTTTTTATAAAAGTTTTGTGCAGTGTTTCAGCAGAAATTTATTTTTTACTGTATTCCGGTAGTTAGTTATAAACTCAAAAAATATTTTGCCTAGCTTAAAAGTACTGTACCTGTATTAATACACAGTACATGTACTTACATCTACAAGGTTAAAATTTTATGCTGCAAAATTCTATTACTTTTTGAGACTTTATAATGAACATGCACGTCTTTATAGTCGCATTTTGACAAATATTCTAGTATTATAACTGCAATTTTGTGGTAATTTGTGTGAACCTAAACTGTTTTGAGAATAAAATAGTGATTAACGAAAAAGTGGGATATCACCATTTTTTTCTTGCATTGTAAGAGTTCATCTGGTGCTGCTTTTGGCCATCCTGTACTATACATGACTTATATTTTTATTAACGAGAAAAGGGTATTTATATGTTTGTTTTTATGTGGTGTGTGTGCCCCCCCCCCTGACTGGAGGTCTGTATATGCGTTTGTGTGAAGGGGTGACATCATGAGTTAGCGCACGGGTGACACCCACCCTAGGGATGCCACTGAATAAACTCTCCTATAGTGAGACAAGTTAGTTTTAATTTCAGATAAGAAGCAGAAGCACATTAAATAAGAAAAATATCCTAGTTGACAACCATAGCACTTTAAAACAAGTTTTCCATATTGCCTTTATAGAAACCTCAGACCATGCCTCTTGGTTAGTTGTTCGCTTATAATGTAGTGTTCTTGGTTTTTGTTTTTTTGTATCCCCAGTTAAGTGGACGTTTATAATGTTTCTACTTTTATAATTTTGATATTATTGTTGTTGTTGTCTTCGGATAATCAAGTGAAAAACAATGTTTAGTCACTTGCTCATTAACGTAGACTACATCATCGCATAATAGTGAACTTTTCTCATCTATAAGAACAAGCATCTTAACATTTCTTGTGCCACATATTACAGAAATGAAATGTCAAACATAACTAGCATAAATCGAAGACCTGTAATTTACTATTTAGTCGAAATTAGTTCAATTCATAATGATGCTATATTCAGTTTATGAAAATAGTGTTATGTTGGACACTAATAAAAAAAACACATTAAACTTTAATGTGGCTAAGTAAAATTTTACATTACATTGGTATACTGTATTTGAAATTTAAAAGCTGAAAAAACAATTTCATGTAACAAGAAGCTTCTGTTCCAAATTGACAATAGTATTTGTAATATCCTTATACACGAATACAAAGGATTTTTTTCAATTATTAAATTCACTTTTTTTGTTCAATTGTATAAAATGTTGATGTGAAAAAACGATTGTAATAACATACATCACAAATGTTTGTTTACAATGTTCACAGAAAATGTTTACAATGCACATTTTAAAAAGAAATGTCACTTTTTTTTTATATACAGTTCAATGAGTGGGTTTCTTCCATACATAAGGTGGAAGTCCCAGTGGTTGACAGGATGGAATGCAGGGCGACCCAGGATACGGAAAGTTTGGTGCAGGAGTTCTTGGTTCCGGTTCTGGTTCAGGATTGGGTTCAAATGATTCTTTGACTATCACTTCACTTTTGAAAGTCCCTGAAACACCGAAATCGCCACTTTTGTCACCCTTACCCACGTCTGCACAACACTGACGTTTTACTTTGGGTGCTTTTTCGCAAGGATCAGGAAGGGCTCGAAGACGAGTCTGTAATTCAAAAAGTATTTGGTTACAGTACATTATTTTTTATGATATAAAGTGTATGCCAAGGGCATTTTTTCAAAATTTACTTATTGATCCACTTATTTATCCAGTTTTTTAGGAGCTTCTGAGTACATTCTACAAACAATGCTAGTTTTTTAAAGTTTTCACAAACAATGTTAGTTTTTTCAAGTTTTTACAGACAATGCTAGTTTCGTTACACATAAAACGAAAATGACATGTACAGCATGCAATTGTATTGTACATATATTATTCTTTACCTTGCATGAAAATTCATGAGGTGGACATGGTTTTTGCGGAGGTGGGTCTAAACAATGTCGATTGGGGGCCATAGGATCCATTTTTGCTTAGTTATCCAAATTTGGTTCACTCTGTAAATTTTGAGAAGGCTTCTATAAATAAGTTTATCTTTTTTTTACTTAAAGGTTCGAAATGGATGAAGATGTTGGAATGAATTTTTTTTTTTCAGTTGCTGGTTTATTTAAAAAAAAACCATCATGTGATATTGTAAATGTTCAACAATATGTAGTTAAAACATGAGCATGAGCATTATAACTTGGTTAAAAATACTATGCAAACTTGAGATTTAATTTTAATTAGAATAAAATCATAGCTGAAACAAATGTTTAAATTATGATATTAAAATATTATGATTTAAATTATGATGGGATACTTTCAGATTAGACGCCCACCTTTCTATTGTTGCTACTTGCTTGTACTTGTTTATAAGTTTATTTTGCAAGCTAGGTTAGAAAAAAAAACAAATCATACATTTAATACGTTTTTGTGTTTTTTTCCTAACCTGATTTGCAAAATAAACCCATAACCAAGTACAGCCAAATGGCTAACAAAATGAAGTTGGGTAAATACAATGATATCGGTAACTAATGAACAGGATCTACTGGTACTAACAAAGTAGACAGTAATATAGTTAATAGTATTCTAAACACATTGAAGGCCTCTGGAATGCGGAAAAAAGGAATGAATCTGTCATGACATTAGCTGAATTGTCATGGGCAGAAAGTAAATGAGATGATGGTTCAGGTTCTCCCTTCTCCACCCCTCCACTCAGTAGAGACAATAAAAAATAGTTAATGAATTTCGGGACTTTTATTTTATCACGAATAATGTTCCATAGGAATTTTTGCTCAGCAAGGTGTCTTTTCTCAATTAGTGGCAAAAATGATGTGAGTACATACTTCAGAATTTTTTATCAAAATCTCCTGAACAAAGCTTTGGGAAGAATAATACTATCCAGTTTGTAGCAGTAATGAACAGGGCTTGTGCTCTTGGCTTTTGTTGGTCAAGGAAATAACTTGCATTCTTTTGATGTTAGGTTCCAGTTTGTTGGCTTGATACCATCCAGAAATGTGCTCAATATTTTGCTGCAGCTCTTCACGTGCATGATAGTCACCAATACTATGAAAGAGTTTTATATCACCTGCATATACAAGACTTGTTGATGGACGAAGGAAGGTCAACAGTGAAGGCACACGAAAAGAAAAGGCCTCCAAAAAAAGCACATCAGATTTAGGAAAGAACAGGTAACAGACAGCACCACTGAAGGACACAGATCCGAAATGGTGGTGCAGACAAGAGCAAACAAAAGTCAGGAGTGAAACACCAATGCCCAAGTTTTCAGTTTAGAGAAAGGAGGTTGTGTTCCACCTTGCTGAACTCAACATCAGAAGTAACACCAGTGAGAATGAGTGAGGCAAGAGAAGAAAAGTTAGCGGAAAGAGCAAGAATTGTCTGTGAGACTTGTGTTATATGCAGAAGTAACAATCCTGGCAAAGTAATTAGCATAGCTGTCAATGATGTTAGGGGGGCTGTTATGTGAAGTACCACTATTTTCATGAATTTGGGTGAGAGCTGGGAAGAATTTTTAGTTCTGGAGTGCAAGTAGTCCCAGAAAACGATTGGGTAGGAGCAAAAATCCTTTTCAGGTGTCTTCTTATAATTTTCATCTTCACGAATCTGGAGTTTTATTGAGTTTGCTAAAATTATGACACAGACACAAACACAGAAGGTTGTTGTAAATTTTATGAGCTTTGTGTTTTTTCATAGCATTTTTTTATTATCTCTGCAGAGAATTAACATGGGAACAACCCTTACACGAATCATTGCCAACCTGGATGCATTTATACATGAAAAATCTGAGCTGTGTTATGATTTATGAAAGTCCTACCAACAAGGTTAAGATATGTGCAGTCAAGAATTGCAAACCAGTCGGTCTGCTTGATCATGGTGGTTCAGGACACTCTTCCAACTTGCTTGTACAAGTAGTCCTAAAGTTTCAGATCTTCAACTTAGAAAACCCATACAGAGTGGAATGTCATTGTACTTAACCTTAGGCCTGATGCAAAAACACATTGCTACAAAATATTCTTTCGGGCGATGTCCTTTTCTTTGTCAAAAATGTAATGTAATGTCAATAGTCTTTTCAGAAAAAAAACAGAAACCTGTAGCTAGAGTCCTACATTTGAGTCAGCTAATGGTAAGCTGGAGTTGTCTTTCAGCCATCGATAAGCTATACAAGCAACAAAAAATTGCCAGATCATTGACGAAGAGGGAGGCAGTGACAGAAGTGCTGATTGCTTATGTGATAAAGTTAAGGCAGTAACAAACAACAGTGTGGTACTGAGTACACTGCCTTGAAAAAATTATGGGGACAAAACAGAGCCCACCTGCACACAAAAAAAACACTGGGACAAAAAGGAGGTAAGGAAGCAGGGCATCTTGCTACGTAAGCCAGCAACATACAAGGTTTTCAACAAACCAAAACTTTAGGTGGTATTATAAGCTTTTTCGAGATCAAAGAAAATGCCAACTGCATGTTGACGATGTAGAAAGGCATCATAAAGGCAGGATTCAAGGGAAACTACAATAGTAGATCGACTACGACGAAAACCACACTAAATAGGTGTAAGAATGCTTTTGTGTTCTAACCACCACATACACAGCTGGTTAAAGCAGTGGGACGGTAGCTCAAGACGGTAAGGTGCTCTTTACCGGATTTCAAAAGCGGGATGACAAGGGCATTACGCCATGTGGAAGGAATGACATCGTCTCTCCAAATTTTATTGAAGAAAGACAGGAGTGAGGGGATCGAACGGTTGGAAAAGTGTTTGAGTATTAGGACGTGAATGAGATCAGGACCTGGGGCCTGGGGCGGTGGTCCAAGAAGCGTTTAGAGCATATGCAGTTCCCAAAGGTGGAAGGGTGGGTCACAAGGTTTGTAGTGTGAGAAAGCAAATGACAGAGGAGTGGCTTCCGTTCGAGTTTTAATAGTTAAAATAACGAGGTCATATTGCGTACAGCTGCTGAATCTAGCGAAGTGCTGGGCTAGGTTAGTGGGAAGAGAGGTATGGTCAGTGACTGTATTGCCTCCACATGTTAAGGCAAAGGGTTGTCAGGGAAGTACATTTTCCTAAGACGTGCCGAACTCTATCATATATTCGACAGAGGGGAGTATTATTTGTCAAAGAAGACAAGCTCGTCACGAATCATGCTTTGCAGTCATCACAATCCAAACGCTTAAAGATGGTAAAGGTGACTGGAGTTGGATGGCATTTGAAATGACGTAACGCTGATTTGCGGTTTCAAATTGCTGTCGCCATTTGTTTGTTCCACCAGGGGATAGATCAACGAGTATGCTGTCTGGTAGAATTGGGGATGTAAGTACCAGCAGCAGAATTGATGGAGTGTCACTGATGATCTGATAGATTTTATCAGCAGAGGCTGGCAAATCAAAATCGCTCAAATCAGCGTGGTCTGTAAAAAGGGGCCAGTCTGCTCTCTATAAAGCCCAATGTCGGTTTTGTGGGGACAGTGTACCACCAGTGAGGATACGAAAGACAAGGGGTTGATGATCACTTCTGCATAGGTCTGGATGAACCAACCATGCAACTTTGGGTACCACGGAGGGGCTACCAAGCAAAAGATCAATAACACTCCAAGTACGATATGCAAAGGATGATGGTAGCTCCATCATTCAAGACATATACATCCAGATCAGAGAACAGCTATTCTATAGCAATGCCACATGTAGGGTCATGAGAAGAGACCTAAGCGCGGTGGTGGACGTTAAAATTACCAAAAACAATAAAAGGTGACGGAAGCTCATTTAGTAGACAACTTCAATTTCCGCACCCCCAAATACATAATGAAACAAAAACTAAATATAATAAAACTAAATTTATTATAGGGTAAATAAAATAAAAACTTACCCTAAGTAACTGACCGGGTGGAATAATTTTTAGCCAACGTTTCACCTTCCTATTTTTGAAGGCTTGATCACGGCACAAAAAA
>JAQIWH010002733.1:0-23004 GCA_034695005.1 Cryptops parisi | reverse complement strand
ATTCATAGTTTTGAGTAAATGGCAAAAGAAGTATTCAGCAACACATTGTCACATATTAGGTGACCAATTTCAAAGTGATATATGTATGTTTTAGGTAGGTATGAGTTTGTCTATTCGCAGCACTAGCTAGTCCAATATACGAGGCACGTTTTTCCATAATAATCTCAATATTTGAATTTTTGCAACATACAACGTTATTCCGGACAAGCCTTCACTTGTTGAATCTATTGTTTTAAGCCTTGATTGTTTATTTCTGTTATGTAATGTTTATTGATATGTCCCTATGGGATGAAGCTCGAGTAAACAAATATGTCTCATTCGTCATTTTAATGCTGTCGCTTATTCCTAGTATCGAGTCCACTGTTGAATTAGTGTAAATGATAATAATGAAATCGATAAGACGGTTTATTTGGTCACAGTGTAATTTATACTGGTCATAGTGTGCTTTCTGCTTTGTAATAATATACTTTTCACAGTTAATTACATGTTTATAATAAAGCCTAATTTATTAAGTTGGGTGTCGACTAAAAATAGTTAATTCATAAACTAAAAGAAATTGAAATCTTGTCGATTTCTAGGGATTAACGATTAGTGAAATTAAACACTGATAAAAGACTGATTGAAGATGTCAGGTTGTTGCATTTTGAGTACCACCGAACTATGCTTGCAGAATACCGTCGAAAATTGCTGTTTTAAAACTAAAAGTAAGTTAATTGGCAAAATGAGTATTGATTAACAGCAGCGCGTTAGAGCTCCGCTAGTAACACAATAAAAAGTAAAAAAAAAATTTATGTAAATAAAATAGAATAATTCAAATAAAACTAAATACCGTATATTAAAATAATAAATTAAATATTACTAATAAAATTTAATAATAAATTTTAATTAAATTAAAAAATTAAATTTGGCTTTTAATTAAAAGCCACATTTAATTAAAATGTATGTTTGTAAACAAAAAATTTTTATAACGATATATATAAAATATTTTAAAAATATAACAAACACTGGCTAGTAACAGTTTAAAAGAAACTAGATGAAAAGTCGTCAATAATGATGGGGTAAAATGAGATATGTGGAGTGATTTTTTTAAATCATTGATATATTGAGTATCTTTCAATAAATCACATTCTTCGTAAATATTTGAATGTATCAAATATCTCATCTTAAACTTACATATTGCTTTACCTTTTATTTCAGATTTAATCAAATAATCATAAAAATAATATACAATGAATGGTAAATCATAATTTAATGTCACACTATTTAATTTAAAATTTTCAGTACCGTACTCGAAAATATGATTTATTATCTTGCTCTAAATCAAGTCCATTTTTTAATACCTCTATTAAAAAAAGCAGGTTGTTATATTTATATAATGGAAGGGCCCGGTGTTAAATTTGTTTTACAATTTCCAGGAAAACGCGTTTAAAGATCTGAATTTGCCTTGCTTTCTATGGACCACTTCACATTCATGCACTAATATCTTTGAAGATATTTTTGCTCAAAATTATGCATTAGTGAGATAGAATTGCACCCAACACATTCGAAAATGCTTCATTTCATTTTAAGTCATTTTTGACAAACATTTACACAGGACCTTCAATTAAAATATGAATACTGTACATCATTAAATTTGTATTGAACTATTGTTTACGTAAACTTTAAATTATTTTCAGATAATTAATTTTTTTTAAATCCTTAATTTGCATTTGCATGGAAGCTCTTTGAAGCAAAAGTGTTGCTGACGGGATGGGCTTCTCTGCTATGCATAGGTGCACTGCGTGGAAACAACAATCAGGAGGAGCTTTCGCGTCATTCCTATTGCGTTTTTGGTTCACTTACGAATGCTCAATTAACAGCTATTTCTAATTAAAAAACAACAAAGCGCATTGTGTAAAATAAGTTTTAGTCAAACTTACACTTTCAGCTAAATTTAACAACTTAACATTCATGTTGTTGTGGTGAAACACGTGATTCACGGGGTTTATGTTAGTATGGTAACGTACCAATTATACCAGTATTTTATACCAGTATCGTACTTAGTTATTTGTCAATTACAATAATGGTCAATTTACGATATGGACCAATAGATAAAAAAATAAAATAAATAATAAATGATGATAAATGAACAATGATAAGATTAGCAACCAACATTGCCCTTCAATTATCTAACAAAACAAAAAATAAAGTACATGTATGTAAACACACTTTATCATAAAATCTATTTTATATTAACTATTAGTCGTCCTTTTCCCTAAAATATAGTTTTTGTTATTATTTTGTAAGTTTGGATATGCCGTGCGTAGTTCCAAAAATAAAGTGCCATCTGAAATACTGTCACTAGATAGTGGCCAGCCATTTTAAATAACCTCAATAAATCAACTGGTCAACTGAAAACACCAACCGTAATCTGTCCTCTCCGAAAGTAAACAAACCCATATTTTAAATAAAAACTGTTCTACCTGTTTATCTTCATCCTTCGTTTACGTCAGAACGCCATAGCTTTAAATTGAAATGACCAGGTTCTTTTTTCTACGTCAATTAAAGTTTATGTAAAAAAAAAACAAAATTGTCATGTTATTTTTTGTCACTATTTTTAAGGGGCTGCTGGAAAAAGTGTCAACACTGAAAAGCAATTAGCTATTAACGTTTTTCCCGTAGTTTTTGTGAGTGGTCTTTTCGATTTCATTTATTTAGTGTATTGATCGATTCATCGTGCAAATTGATTCAATAGAAACATCTAATCTAATAATAGCACGCTAGAACCACCTTGTCTTTCTGGTTTCAACCATAGTGGCTATGACAACCGATCGCTGCATGTTGACATTGTTAAAATATTAAAAATATTTGAAATAATTGAATAAACACAAATATTTCTAAAAATAAAAATACTTTTAAAAATATAATAAAATTGTCAACACGTGAACAAAAAGCCTGCCTACTGTTCGTCACACTAATATTATAAAAAGAAGTATTTTATAACCATTTTTGTTAATTTCTATTTTGTATCAATTTTAATCGATTGTTTTATTTTTTAAATAAACAAAAAAATAAAAAAAGTTCTATTCTTGTATATTATTAACAATGAAACAAATAAAACAAAAGTGTAAAACATTTATATATTAACATAAAAAATGCCTAACGTGAAAAATTACGCAATTCATGGAATAACAGATTTCACACTTAAGAAAATTATTCTTCCGTCTTGAAAATCAATGGGACATCATGACATCCCCTTATTAAAATCGGTGATGTTTATTCTCATCATAATTTTTATTAATTTTGCAAAAAATAAAAAATAAAAAACTATTTTCAACTTCATGTTTCCAAACACTGTCACAGCTGTTTTTATTTATGGAATTACGATGTGTCAACTCCAGACCGTTATTTTGCAATACTGTTGACATAGGTTTGAAAATCCCAATGACAACACTTTGTTTGCTTTTTGTTTGTTTTTCAATCCAATCATCCGTGGTGAAATATTATTTTCTGGCAACCCGTGCGTGACACCCTACAGTATTATTCTAGGCCATTACAGTGACACGAGAGAAAATTCGACGCAAGAAGTGTCGTTTTCGAGACTTGACTCTACCGTTTCAACTTCTTAGTCAAATCGTGATGACCACTACTCATTAAAGTTTCCGCTGGATGGTAACACTAACGTAACGACGTCATCGTTTTATCGCTAATGACTAGGCGCGCTGTCATAAAAGAGAAACTTTTGTTGCCTAACTATCGCAACGCTAATTAGATTTTCCTAACCGCCGTTACACGTTAGAGAAAGAAGAAAAAATCAACATCGTTCTTAACCTTTGACATCGGCTTTCGTGTTGTGTCGTATGGATTTTTATCTCGCTTTGTCTATTTAATTGCAGCTCTCGCGCCGATAACCACCCACGTCACTGTGAACGCGCCATGGCTTTAAGTGTCGTGTTGGTTTTGTTTTTTCTCCGCCTTCTCCGACGAAAATTTTTTCCATTCCAGTCGCCAGTGTAAAAATATTTCTGGTGTTGAAGAGAAAGAAGGTGGTTCGTTTCCAGTCCAGTTTTTCACTCGAAGGGCGTGTCATATTTCAGACACGAAATAGGCACTTTCTACAGCCAGCTTGACAGCTCAATCTCGACCTAATCTTTTTCGTTATGTTTGCCCCCCCTCACAACCTACAACCCTCAAGCCCCCGACGCCTACAAGCTTAACACAAAAGACGAATATTTCTTTTTCGCTTTCAAATCCATCTGAAACGTCCAAGAGAGAATGTTTGAAAATAAAGCTCGAACGTTTGGAAATTGGATATCCACTTCGGTATTCAACGTGTAAGAAAGTCTGGTGTAGAAACCACGATGGCGACCTCGAGAACAGGAACGCACAAAAATAGGTAACCAAGAAAAACAAAATCAACAAAGAAAGTAACGAGTAGATCAACAACAAACGTGGCTGACAAACTCTATTCTTTATTAGTTCCAAAACGTAACGTGTCAACTAACTTCTACAGAAACGTGAAAATGGGAAGATGGAGAAGGAAGAGGAGAAAATGTTAAAGAAAGACAAAAGGGTTAATACGGTAAGAAGGCCAAGTGACATTGGCTGTACAAGCCTCGATCAACAAAAGCGAAACAAAGTACAGAATTTAATCAAGAATAACAAAATTAACAAAAAAAGTTTAGAACCGGTGACATTTCCAAATTCTATAACCAGTTTCTTCATTCTTAGAGTCTCGTTTGACATTGTATCTTTTTTATACTCAAACTTGAGTCATTGCAACCTCTGCGTCTTCTAACAGTGGTCCTTGTGAGGCCCCCTAATAGATGTCACACAGTAGCTTTAATGAACCCAAGCGAAATCAATTGTGTTCAATAGAGGGATGGTGGTTGGTTATACGGTTAACGTAACTAGACGGACAACAAATAGTATTCTCTACCATAGACAACGTATCTAGACTTACGTACTTCAATGACGTAAGAAGAACAATATCCAAAAAAAAAGAAGAGAAAACATACAGCCGCTGTTATAATTTGTTTTTTGGTTAACATTTTATATTGTTAGTACGATAGAATAAATAACTGGTTCGTTAAAGTCTACAAAGCTCGCTGTTGCTGCTTTGAATAGATACGCTTTTTTTTCTGTTTACTTGTTGTATTTTATTTTGTGGAACGAAAAGAGCGACTCGGTGTTCTGCAAAATTTGTCCTTGATTCTTTGGTCCTCGGTGTTCATTAAGAGTGCGTACGGACGAACGAATGGCGTTCGGTAAACACGCGGTCAGTTATCATCTCCCGATTCAAATGACAAAAAAACGACACTACGGAACAACGGCTAAAGCGACATTGCTGTCAAGTGTTGAAAAAACAAGGGAGTGCGTCAATGATACAAATAGCGAGCTAAATTTGCCGCGACAAGTGCAACATTCAAAATAGATATTTTTATATTATTTTTATTTTGTAAAAAAAAATGTCGATGATGCTCTCCGGGGGAAAAAATTTGAGCACAATTTTACGTTTTCTACTAAAAATAGTCGTTAAACGAGTACCTTTTGGCGGTTCGAAACGGCAAACGAATTGGAAACCTCGTTAACTATGACGCCATAGGTTGACATAAAAGCCTACGTTCGAAGAGAGAGATTTGTACGATTTTCGCATAAAGCGTCTAAGCGTTTCCAACAAAAACATCTTTCTTTTTTTATTATTCAAAAAATAAGGGGTTATATCTATCATCAACGTAGGAATACACGCACCAAAGTGAGTTTTCGACGTCGTTCATTCCCATTCTATCCCATGTTTGAAACATTGTCCAATGGGTTGATTAGTTTATTGACATCGATTCCATTCGAAAGATAAGGAGATCGATGGTCGTTGTACGAACAAGGGTAGTCTCACGTGGAAGACGATAATGCTCTCGGATGACCCCCCATCCCTTCTTCTTGTGAGGTAGTAACGACTACGTAAAAAGAAGCCATCGTGTTCCAAACTCGAATCGAGTTTGATCGTACCTTGCAATGACATTCGTTCGAGTAACGCACATGTTTAACGATTGTACTTATTTAGATTGTTCGGGGAATCTCTCCTTTGGTCCGTTGTTCAGCGTCAAGGACGACGAAAAATAAATGAATTTTCGTCTTACATCTTTAAATTCGGCAACAACAGGGAGTAGTAAAGGCATACAGCAACTGTCTGTCGAAAGATAACTCGATTCGTTGTCTCCAGGACCAGTCGCCGAAATAGAGTAAGAAGCCCTCGTCTTCAACTTTTGAGTTGAGAGGGATATAAGCACCTACACTCTTAAGGCAATCCAACGGTGCGACTTAAGTGTGTTTCAAGTTATTCTTTTTATTTAGGAAAGCGAAGCTAATAACACGGTAGTAATAAGGGTATATATCGGAAACGCTGGTGTGTGCACGTATTATTTAATATGTATATTCTATCGCAATACCGGAAGCGAGCGAGTGTTATACAAAATACTAAGTGCGAAATGACAGCTCTGGTAGAGTAGAAACTGTTGATAGGCATGCGATGAATAGTTGTAGTAGACGTTGTAGTAGCAATAGTTTGGTGTGATTATTTTTATGGTCCGTAATAAAGTCTTCAATCGATAATGCCTGTTCTAGCTGCGAGGCAGCGCATCATCGTCATCATCATCATCCGCGTCGCACCCAATATATTGCACTTTAACCGGCCATTAAATCTCGTCGTTGCGAGATTTGTGTGGTTAGTAGTGTTTGCTAGACTACATGCTTTGCTCGTTTGGTAAGAAAAACAACGGATTAATAGGCGATCGTAAGAGAACAGGAAGCGGTAGGCTTTGCCTTACGTATGGTGAGACAGGCGTATACTTTTGCAGACAGAATTACGTTGAACTAGACGCTACTATTAAACAGGTACGAGATAACTGCAGCTGAAGTGTGTCGGATTGCGAGGAATCCGTTTTATCTTACAAGATTGGCGGACGAAGCTTCGTCCCAATAGGCTCACGGGCAAGGTAAACCATAGCCCAGCTGGTCGAAACCAACGACCAACTAACTAGACGCAGTGTAACACGACAGAATTGAACAGCCTAACGCCGCACGGAGAGCCAATTGGATTCCGACGGATAGCGTTCTGTCTATAACGAGATTCACGCACGAGCAATTTTGCCTCGACAACGCGACCTTTATCTTCCCAAAATCCACTTTTGCTTTCTCCGAGGCGCGCTGATGTCGAACGAAATAAATGCTGCAACGACCGTCAACACGACACGGTCGACCGTTGAGACGACTAAAATTCGGCTCGTTGAGACCGTGCATTTGGTTTTAGTTTCGCGCGATCTTGAAAAGCACTACGTACTGTCTCGATTATTCGCAAGCGCTGCTGCGATCAGACAATTTTTTTTTAAAAGCATAGAACTCAACATTTGATCTAGCAATGAGGAGAACTTAGTCTTTGGACTGACGACGAAGCGCTCGCCGTTCGTCTGGCGAAGTTTGACGAAGACGCTAAGCGCGTGAAAAACAATGGAGAACGCCTCCTTTATCAATAACCCTATGGCAAAGAGATGGACAAAATCCAAGAAAGAAAATTGGGTCCAGAATCGGAGAAAAGGGGTAAATGGCGGATAGGGGAAAACGTTGGAAAGGACGACGAAGTGGTTTTATTGGGAAAACTGGCGCGTGATAAAGGAAGGAACGTAATTGAGATAGTACTTAGGGAGGCTTACTGTTTCGGCGGCGTACTTCTTGTCCTCCATGCTCTTATCCTTGAGCGCTTTGATCAGGCCCCACCGACTGGGCCCTCCTCCTCGCTCGCTACTTTCTTGGCGAGAACGCAGCATCCTCAACCCTTTGGCAGCAGAACCGGCACTAGGGCCAGCCGAGGCTCCGGCCTCCTCGTCCACTAATTCTTCTTCCTCTGGGATGGAGGCCGGGTGCAAGTGGTATTGCTGTTGCTGCTGCTCAGCCGCAGTAGGTGTTGTTACTGCTGCTGTTGCTGTAAGGGAAGGGGAAAGGGGCGGTGACATGGCCCGCGCCTCGCCAGACAGTTGTTCTTCGACATCGACCGTCGTTGAGACGGGTGATGATGGAAGCTCGGAAACTCGCGTTGGCTGTTGAGACGACGAAGATTGTGCTTGTTGAGATGGTGATGGTGGTGGTTTTTCCACCTGTTGCTGCTGCTGCTGCTGCTGCTGCTGTTGTTGCTGCTGCTGCTTCTGCTTCTGCTGTTGTTGATCTTCTTCTTCGCTCGAAATATCCTCGGGGGTGTTGTCGGGACCCCCAGTTTCTCCGGATGACGCCGAAGGGGTCGGAGATTGGGCGCGAGACGTAGGCACGAGTCGTTGTTCGTCTCGTCGTGCGGCGACTTGGGCGCCGGTCGCCGTTGCTGTTCTTCCTCCGGCGTCATCGACTCCAGCATGAACGGCGATGGATGTGTCGCGTCGCTCGTCGGCGGTGGAGTAAAAAGCGGACTCGATGGAAACGAAGCTACCTGTCATGGACGACTCAGGATCGTGGGCTTCGCCGCCGGTCCCCCACTCGAGCGAGTCTGAAGTTCGGAAAGGGCTCGGCCCCCCCTCACCGCTCGCCACAGAGTAGAAAGCCGACTCGGCGGACCGCACGCTGGCCGTCATCATGTCGTCGGCTTCCGAGTCGCGGCCGCTGCGTTGCTGTGGTTGCTGCCTACTTGGGCTCAGTGCAGACACTTTGTCGGGCTTGTCTAGTTCCTCTCTAGTGTCAAATCTTGCTAGCTCGTCATCATAGACTTGTTCTACTTCGGCTTCTCTCTGGACAGTGACCTCTTCGAGACGCACGTTCACGCGCTGATCGTCGTCCTCGAAGGCTCTCGCAGTGTCGGACGTTGCTTCTCGCATGTGGATAGTAGGAAACATGACGGGTTCTTCTCTGACCACCGCGATGCCAAACTCCGCATCGTGGCTCGTCTGAGATTCCACACGAACCTCTTGCCGCTTCAGCATCTGGGCTTTACGCGTTTCTTCGACCAACGGAAACTGTTGGTCGCGTGTCGGCTCTTGAGAAGGTGGCCTCGATTGTTTTTCTTGTTCGAACGAACGTTGTTTCTGTTGAACGCTTTCGCGGTGCGGTTTGGGTGGTGTCGGTTTTTTAGTACCGTTCGTGCTGGCCACCATAGCGGGTGGGCCTCTGGGAACAGGAAGTTCTCGTCTTACTTTAGGAGTAGGTGGTTCCTGAATCAAAGATTCATGTCTCGAGGGCAACTCTCTCGCCTTGGTTTCCGCCAAGGTCGGCGCCGTCGACGGTTGTTGTAGCCGCGGTTCGACGCTCGGTTTAGACTTGTCCCTCGGGGCTGGTTTAGGAAGTGCAGGTTGAAATTCCTCTTCGCTGTCAGGAGCTGTCGTAGACTTTTTGACGGACTGCTGCTGCAGAGCGTCTTCGCTTTCTTCCGACTTCATGCTGCTGGTCCATTCTCCCACGTCCGACACGCTGGTAGTGTCTGGCATGTCGTCCCAGCTGCGCTCGTGCTTCATGCCCCCTATATCGCCCGGAACGTGATCCGGATCGATGGAACGTGTATCCCGAGAAGCACGGTCTCTTCGACCGTGTTTTCGGCCTTCCAAGTTCTCTTCGTCGTAGTGAATCGTCAGCTCGGTGTCTGACAACCCGGACGAAGTTTGACGCTGCCTGTACTTCCCCAGTGCTCTGGACACGGCAAATTCTCTCGCCCCTGTTCCTCCACCACCACCTGCTTTAGCGGCACCGACCTGTTGCTGCTGCTGCTGCTGTTGTTGTTGTTGTTGCTGCTGCTGCTGCTGCTGTTGTTGCTGTTGTTGTTGTAACAGCTGCTGCTGTTGTTGTTGTTGCAACTGGTGCATTTGTTGTTGAGTGATTTCTCCTTCCCCCCAGGGAACTCTCGTTTCGGGAGATCGAGTACGCAACTCGGGTCCACTGCCACCCATCATGGTGTGTTTGGCATCTCCCATCGTAGGAAACAAGCTGGTCATGCTTTCGGCCTCGAGTAAGTTCGGTTGACTTCGTTGACTTAGCTCTCGGCTTTCGGGAGACGCAAAGCTGCCGCGTCGTCTTCTCACTTGCGGCCATTCTTCGCTTGAATCTTCGGTGTCGGGCAAGGACTGCGAGCTTCCTTTTCGTCTCACTTTGGACAATAATCCGGTGACGCTCGACAGGAGACTCAGGCTACCTCTTCTTTTCGTTCTTCCAGTCGGAGTTGCTTGCTCCCCCGGGGGCCAGTCGACGGGTGCCACTTGGCCATAGCGCGGCGAAGACCGGGCCGATTTGGAGCGACGCAAGCTGCCCAGAAACGAATTCTCCGCTCCGACGAGCGAAGACGAACTACGGATGCGACGCAGGTCGCCCAACGACGGAATCCACGACGACATGGCCGTGACGAGACTGCCGCGTCGCTTGCGTTTCTTCGTTTTCTCGGGCTTGACCGGAGTTGATAGTTCGGGCGACACTTCCTTCAAATGACCACTGGCGATGGTGATGTAGCCCGACGAATCGGAAACAACGATGTTTCTAGTCACGAGAGAGTGCAGACTCTCACGAGTCTCGTCGGACCGCAGCAAGCCGTTGCTGTCCCACGTCTGCGAGCTAACGTCCACACCCCGCCGCGAGGGCGGACTGCTGTTGGCCGCTGACAGCAGGATTGATTCCATCGACAGCAAGCTTCCGGTGAGCGGTACGTGCTTGCCATCCATCGGGCTGGGCGTTCGAACTCTTCTCCCGTCCGACGTCACCAACATGGGCGGTGCTGAATGGGCACCCGACAAGAATTGGGGAGGACATAATCCAGCTTCTCGACGGGGAATTGGAATAGGTGAGCTCACGCGACCTGGGTGCTGGCGCACCACGTTGGGGGGTAAATGCATCGGATGAGCAGCCATCACCGGCGAGCGTTGCGACGGATGATGGCCCATCCATTCGTGACGATTTCGAGAAACTGCAGCTGCTGCTGCTGCTGCCTGAGCTGGAACGTATCGATACTGGTACTGGTGCCTAGGATCGGGTTTGTGGTGGTGGGACGACCGCGAAGCTACAGCTGGATAGAAATATTGTCCCGTTTGAGCATCGTAAACGGCAGGATAGTACACTTTGTACCCTGAAATTTTCTTGGCGGTGGGTGCCGACTTGATTTCCTGCGCAGGCAAGTACGGTTGGTGGTCGTGATGAGCGGCCATGGGATAATGACGAAACTCGGGCACCACTGGCTGAGCGTATTGAGGCGTGGGTGCATGAACGGCAAATCCCCGAGCTTCGAGCATCTGGGCAGAAGGAGCATAACCGTAAGGATGCGAAGTCGTGGGAGTAAAACTTTTTTCGCTCGAGTGATGTAGATGCTGGTGTTGAGGCTGGGGTGACATTCCTCTTCGGTCAACAAACGCAGTTGATCCGTGATGACGATGAGGTGACTGGCGCGCGTAATAATCGACAGCTTCTTGTGGCAGCAACGAAGGATACCTGCTCGGATCAGGAGAATAGGTACGTCCGTTGGTCACGTAGTAACTGGCGCCTGCTCTGTGCACAGGGGGTGGCGTTTTGGAAACGCTACCATGATGACGCATCTGGATCATTTCCATTGGTAACGACGAACAAGTCCGATAATCGGAACTCGTCGAATACATGCTAGGCGAATGAACGCGACGTGGTGATGCCGCGTCACTCTTGAGCACCGTTGGTGAACTTGATCTCACGGTTGGAGACACGACACGAAAGTTGGACGTGTCGAGCTTGATGGTGGGAGAAACAGACTTGTACAGCGTCGGTAAGGTCGTCGTCGTTTTGCGGCTAACGAACAGGTCCGCCGCGCTCGACGAAGATGGTGTCGGTGACACCATCTTGCGGGTCGGCGATAACGACCGAACCGTGGGCGACAGCTGCTGCCGAGGTGAGAGTTGCTTCAGCACGGGTGAGGGGCTGCCGCTTGTCACTTTGAGCGTCGGCGACTTGATGGGTCGCGGCGAACCCGACCGAAACGTGGGCGACGTTGCGCTCTTGTAGCTGGTGCCGAACAAGGCTTCCTGTGCCGAGGGAACCCGCTGCTGCTGTCGCTGAATGGGAATAGGCGAGCTCGTTTTGCGCAAGCCGATGGCTGCCGGCGCGAACGGCGTGGGCGAGGGAGACTTCGACTTGAAGGACGGCGACACGGATTTGAAGCTGCCGATCGAAAGGTCGTGGTCGGTGGCAGCGCTGCCTTCGTCGGCCGACAGCTGCGACCCGGAGCGACGCCGATAGCCACTGCTGGACAGCATGCCCGAGTCTGACGAGTGCAGGCTGAAGCTCCAATTGTCCAGCTCAACGGACAGCACCTCCCGCTCGCCCAGCAACGACGCCGTCGCCGTTGCTGACGCCGCCGCCGCAGTCGTCTCTTCCGACGACTTCGCCAGCTGTTCGAAAGCGCTTTTAGCATCGTCCACTCGCTGCAGGCTGCCCGACAGCTTGTCCAGTTCCTCCATGTCCAAGTCGCTTACGCATGCCGCCCCTCCTTTGTACTCCTTGTAATCTTTGGCTGTGTAGATTTCCGACAGCGTCGTGTCCTTTTCCTTTTCCCAAATCTCTTTGATGTCCTGCTCGAGGCTGTGACTTTCCTGCTCGCTCAACTCCCAGTCTTGCAAGTCGAGTTCTAGATCCGTAGATCCCGATATCTGAGACAGGTTGTCTCGGTGAGCGTTGTTGAGGCTCCTATAAAATGCCTCGTCGGGTAACTTGGTCCTGTCCGCGTCGGCCGATGGCGTCGACGGGGGCGCCGCTTCCCCGGGGGTGGGGGGCAGTGCCGAGTCGGCCACCGTGGTCGTGGTGGACACAGCAGCCACCATGCTTGTAGTTGACGAGATCACGGACGCCGAGCTCACCGCGGTAGTTATAGCGGACGCGGTGCTCGTCGTCACAGAGGCCATTTCGGAGGCTGCCGCCAAGGGACTGGGACGTAACCCTTTGAAGTCTTCGACCGACGACGCCGTAGAGTAAATGTCCAACAATTGCGTGATGACGGCTTGCTGTTCGTAGAGCAGGATTTCGAGCTTCTCCAGTCGCTCCCACATTTTGATGTATTCCTGCGAGAGCATGTCGAGCGCTCGCCACGCGTAGCGAAGCTCCGTGTCCAGGATGTTAAGACGCGTGGCAAGTCGCTCCATGTAGTCCTGAAGCAAGGTGTCGATACTGGCAGCGTACGAGTAGTGTGCCGAGATGCTAGGACTTTTCACGGGCTTCATGGCCGTTTCGTAACTCATGTTGAACCGTCGACGACGCCGACCGACACAATCAGCTCGGTCTACCTTAGAAATCCGATTCACGAAAATCTGATCGTCACCACCAGCTCGTCAATATTCTCCATGAAAGGCCTACGGCAACAGCTTAAACACTTTTTTAAAACGCTTTTTTTTGTTGTTAATGTTGGCACCAGAAAAACGATAATTTTAAAAAAAAAGAAAACTCCGACACCACCTCGATTTTCCGCACACTAAAAAACTATCTTCTCAACAAACTCACAAAATCGATATTTTTAAATCTTCTTGGCATAGTCTACATACCACGACGCAATGTTGTCACAAAACAACAAAAAAAGTTACACTTGTTGGAACAATAAAAAAAAATTCAACGTTGTTCCGCACTTCGTAGTGGGCGGAAGCAAAAAAAAAAGTGTTCGGCGGGGGAGGGGGTTAATGGAAGCCCTCGCAATCGATCCCCCAAATTCACAGCCTCCTAAAAATTCGCCAACCCCGCCTCGAGGGTAAGGGGATGAACGAAGCAGCAGCCCCACGTGGTGGGCTGCATCGACGACGAGAAGGAAATCGATAGATGGGGGCGACGAGAGGGCGTCGGTCCCTTTCGTCTTACCTGCCCGGTAGAGAACGTCGCCGACGAAATAACTGGAACGGCGACAACGTCGATGTCGACGGGCGAAGATCAAAAGAAGTGTCGGCGGCGACAAAGACCACCTCCATCTTGGTATTGGCGGAATCTTCGCGGACGCGGCGGCGGTGGCGGTGAGCGCACTTCCGCTTCTTCTTCGCCGCGAACCGACGAATCACTCGTGGGGCCATCACGGCGACGACCACCTTCGATCGGCGGTGAACGTGCGAGCGGAGGACGAGCGACGGCACGACCGGAGACAAACGGCGGACGTCCGGAAACGCATGCTACGAGGCACCGGGCGAGGCGACGAGAGGAGAAGGAAGATGAAAAGGAGAGAGAGAGAGGGGTCGGGAAAAAAAGATTAAAACAGGTACACGTCGGAGGGGAAAGAAAAAATGGAAAGGGTGGCACAGCAGCAACTTTGCGGACGCACTACTGGTAGTCGTTGTTTGTCGGTATCGTTGTAATATATCCTAACGATCCGACCGCATTCGTAGTTGGGTCGCGTATAAAAGCACGAACCGGACACACCCGTTCAGGTGGCGCGTGGACGGCGGCCACGATCGGACGATTCAACCGAGCAGAGTGGCGCGCGCGCGCTGCCACCGAACGCCTAGGTTTATCGGCGGACCGAAGCGACAGCGACAGAGATAGAGGGAAGGGGGTAGACGGCAAGCCGCGATTGGTCGATCGATAGCCACCCGCGCATTGGCTGACGCCTCGCACGCGGCTTCCCTCTCGTGGCGAACAGAGACGCAACAGCAGCAGCGTGCCACTGTCCTAAACGTTTCGCTTTGCGCTTAACCAAAGAGTTCACAATGCGCGCCAGGACCACTACCAAGTCAACGAGAGTCGTGTCATCTATTTAGGAATACAAAATTTAAAGATAAAAATCCCTACTCGGTAAAAAAAAATCCTCAGCCAAACCCAAAGCAAAAGCAAAAAGTGAACATGTTTTGTTTCTTTGTTTGCACGTTTTCCCACCCACTTCTTTTACATAAAACGAATCAGCTACAAAATTTCATTATCATTTGCGAAGAAGAAGGAAACCGATAGCAAAGTAAACTTTAGAAAAATATTATTGAAAATACCTACGCTTCCGTTTTTTATCGCACTATTCGAATAACGAGCAAAGCCAAAACAGAGAATTTAACGGTAATTGTTTGTATCGAAGTGTCAACGCCTCTCACAATTAATGAAATTAATTACGGGTTATCGATAGAAACCGGATTATTCTCATCATAGTATGTAAATATAAATCGTGGAATTAATATGCTCGCCGAAAGAAAATTATTCTACCCGCCAGCAATCGTCAAAAATTAGAAGAAAAAAGTCGATTTTGACAACAAAAATCGAAACTGAAAGGTGAAAGTTTCAACGTTGACGAAAGGGTTCGTTGGTTCTTGAAGAAACAGCAATGTAAGTGGAGGTTGTCGATGGTTGTCGAGAAGCTGCTGATGGGTCGCTTTCTCCTGGATCCGGACGAGCGAAGATGAGGAGCTTGCCAAGATCGATCCGGGCAGTGAAGCCTCACTCCGGGAGGAGCTTTGGGTCGATGACGTCGACAACCCGACGCTAAGGTCGCTGCATGGCAGGTTCCCAGCTCAGCAAAGACCACTAAATCAACGACAACGTGTCATCATGTTGTCCTCGACAGTGCGAAAAAGAAAACCGTTTCGACTTTCATAAAAGACAGCCGTACGCCTAGTCCGGTGCAACCGGACGACGACAACGACGTACACCTACCGTCCAAATTGTGGAAGGGAGGGTGGAAGATGGACGAGGACGACGACCAAGATGGAAGGCTGGTGGTCGGTTCCAGAAGCCGACCAAAGGACCGAGTGGGAGTAGAAGAATGAGAAGCTGCTTTAGCACGACGAGAATGTCGGTCGTTGTCCGCTATTAGGCGTCCGGCTGCGACCAGTTTCTGGAGGCTCCTTGCATCCGCGTTTTGAGAAGGAGGGGTCGGTAGGCCCAGGGCCTCGCAGCGGCGGCCATGCTGCTGTCGCCCGGTGCAATGGCTGGACCAGTCGCATTCCACCGACGTGGGGGTGCGGACGGTTCGGAAACCCGGCAGAAACCGGAAACTTGGTGCTATTCGGAAGGACGACTTCCTCTCCCGGGCACGGTTGCGCGGATACCCGCCTCGCTCGACAACACGCTCGCACCCGTCGCGCGAGCAGCAGCACCAGCACCTCGAGACACCCCTCGTCCGTTGAGCGAGTGCTGACGCCAGGTAAAATGAGGGTGGGTTGAGAAAAGACCGACCATCCCACCAGCCAGGGGGTGAGGCAACAAACGCGGAAATAACCAACCCCTCACCGACCAACACTCATCGGTCGTCTTTTTAAGTCGCAGGTCCGGACACTGAAGGAACACCGTCAAATAAGAAAAAAATAGACTCAGACTCGGTGGGTGGAAGAAAATGATGATGGATGAATCGGCGAATCGATAGCGGTCGCCGAGTTCTATTGATCTTCGTGTCGGCCGAATGCATCATCATCATCATCATCATCATCATCGACGACGACGACGACAACACGACGGCACCTACCTTCCCTCCCTGGAAGGAAAGAACATCGCGAAGAGAAATACCAGTTTCAATCTTTTCATAAGAGTAACGAAAAGACTCAACCATTCATTCGTGAAACACATGAAACCCAATTTGTCAACGTGGAGAAAACCCAAATGTAGTCTTCGAGATTTCATTTTCAGCAATACAACGAAATCTGTACCAGTCCACTTATCTAGTTTTCACTGTGAAATAGCTACTTGCTTCATGGAGTTTTCCGAATGTGTCAGAGTGTCTTACATTTATTTATGACGTTATAGCGACTAACTTAAGGAAATGCACGGTTTCAAAGACTGTCGAGTTGTTGGAAGAACTAACCGAGCAGTTTCCATTTAAAGTTTCATAACCTCGAAACGAAAATGAGAGACAGAGACTTGGAGACAGAGACTCCTTAGTGATACATTGACGTCAAAAATATTAAACCAACAAACAACAACGATATGATTATCGCTCGACATCAGTAACTTTAAAATAAACACACAACAAAACACAAATAATACAAATAATCGTAAGCTGTAGTCCCTAACGAGCAATTAGTGACGTGGCAATGTCGCTCGCGTGTTGTAGGTGTACTTGCCCCCTTTTTCTTACCGACGAAGAATTACGACCGTTGTCGCCTTGACCGTCGCGTGCGTGGGCGTGGTCCAAACAACGATCGCTACGATCGAACTTTGCGAACCTGAATGGACGCTGGAATCCATTCTCTACAACAAGCGACCTCAACCGGCGTTCCCATGTCATAGTTAGAATCTTAAACTTTTTTGTCGTTGCAAAGCCAATCACTGTTTCGAGTTTCAAGAAGAGTTTTTAATGCATACTGTTTTTGTCTGTCTAAACTCCTTCAAACTGCATGTTTTTAAATAAATAAATAAATAAATAGTAAAGTTACTATTTTAACCCCGACTTTTTTCCTATCAGCTTCTTCGCTACCCTTTCAACACATTTACTCAATGGAAATGAAATACCTTTTCATATATTTCTTTCTTACTTACTAACTAACTAACTGACTAACTAACTAACTAACTACCATACTACCACTTTTCACATCGTCCACTCGAAAGTAAAGTTACGAATATAAAAAAAAAAAGTGGTTAAAAATAAAGAACTTCCGAGAACCAAATTTCCCGATGACAAGTTCAATTGGGAAACACCCAACCGCGTGACGCCACAGTACTGTATAACAGCAACGTTATGTTTAAATTTGACAGTAAATAAAATTGTGTCAAATCTGTTTAACTTTTTTTTATTTTTTTTTAATTTTTTTATTCTTCGTCCCATGGGGACACAAAATAATACATATATACATATAACAAAACAATAAACTTAATATTTTTCCAATTTGATAATCTTAACAAATGGGCAAATCTGTCTCATTGACGGAGAAAATACTAAATAAAGTTAGCTTTTACTCGACCATAAGGTTTTGTGTGTACTCTTTGCTGTCAAATATACAGGGTGTAGAACTACATAACTTATCTTTTCCATTTCGTTTTTTAATAACACAAAAATAGAGACACGGTTGGTAGATAGGTTTCTTCATATTTTGTTCACCATCCGTGAAAGCTGTTTTCTGCACGTGTAGTGTGTGTTTCATAAAACTTTAATTCTGATACAATATAGTTTTGTATACTTTTTGTCGTTCTTTTGGATGCATTTTGGATGTGCATTTTGGATGTTTCTGTAATGTTGTAAATACTATTAATCCGTTTAGGTTGTTTTTAAGTGAAATAAAAATACAATAAAACGTTATCCGAATGATCGATTATCCGAACAGCAGTAGAAGCGCATATTCACTTGAAAAATTGTGCCAGTCGTATGCTGTACATTCGAGTGGAAAGTGTTCCGAGCATATTTGTTTTACTTTCTTCCTTGTAAATGAAATGGTAAAGCGGAAGCAAACAGTAATATCCAATAAATATAAAAGTTACAATAATTGGAAGACCACAAAAACGTTTTTCGCTCAACAATTTGTGACCACCCTGTAGATGGATACTTCTAATGCTAAATTAAACGTTTATATTTGCAGTTTCTTAAACAATTATCGTTTAATCTACTACCTAATTTCTATGTCAGTATGCAAAATGCAGAAGATTGAAGAACCTAATCTGGAATATCGATCGGGCTTGCAAGATGGATATAGGGTACGGTACTAAGTTTCGCTCTCACGAGCTTCAGTCATCCGAAACTAATACTAGTGGCGCCATCGGCTGGCCAACATGAGAAACACAACGCGCCACTCGATCAATACTTTTGTCCTCAAGGAAATGCGTCGCGTCCACCTTCAATTTCCCAATAGATACCCAATTTTCATTACTACTGTTATTAATTAGTTTTTCGTAGCGCTATCATTAAGTCTACTTCCGTTAAAAAATGCGAAAAGTAATTTCGAATTACTTTTCGACTTCCGAAAAGTTGTTTTATTATATATATATATTTTTTTTAACTTTAGGATGAATTGGCAACTTTTTATTTTTACGACTGCGGCAAAATTTTTTTGTCATACTCAAATACTTTTTTTTTCTTGGCTTATCGGTTACGAGGTAAGGAAGTAGGTAGGTTATGGGTCACCGGAGACCTCCGGTACGCGCCAAATGCCATCGGCGAATGGACCTCCAATGTCCAAAGCGACCTTCAATTAACGCCACCAGCAGCTGCAGTTGCCACGGAAACATCAGCATCCGACGAAGACGACAACGCAAGTTTGGAAGAAGTGTCGCCAACGTGACAAGTCGCACATAATACAACCTCACATAACGACGTTGAAGACCAACTCGCGCCAACAACGTATCGAATACTTAAGACGTAGTTTTAAACGTACAGCTATCATTTCAGGTGACGTTCAACGACGACAACGGAGTTTCTTATCTCAATGACAAATAAACCGAAAAGCTGATAAAGTTATTTATAAAAAAAAGGAACTTGAAAAAGTTTATCGGGACTAACTTAACGCGACATTAAAAAGTTAACAAAACACATCCAACTTGTTTCTTCGCTTAACTCACGTGACTGTGAAAGTTGTCACCAAATAAAAAAAAATATATAAAAAGAAACCGCTGAATTTGCGCCGAGTTGCGCTATCGACAACCAGCTGTTGTTTATTTTTCTCCGTTCGTGTATCGAGATCACTAGTACTACTACTACCTGTTGTTGTTATTCTAGGTTGTTCCCCGCCCACTCACTTCCTCTTTTACATTAAATCTTAACGAGTCAATCTGCTTTTACATCGTGCTCAAAACCACTGTGTCGCTCGTTAAACCAACGCAACGACATGCGTGTCAACACGAGGGTTCGTGGGAAAAAGTTTCCAACTTCGACACAAAAACCAACTGTGACAAAGTGGAATCAACTTTTCGGTCGGTTTAACTTAAAGGCTGTTCTCCCTCCCTCCTTACGTAAACACTGTATTTGCTATTGAATTGGTAACCGTGTCAACGTTCTCTACCTGCTCATTTTTGTCGTCGTCATCATCATCATCATCATCATCGTCGTCGTCATCGTCATTGTCATCGCCGTCGTTATCATCGTTTTCTTCTTCTTCTTCCTCTTCCTCCTCTTCTGCTTCCCGTTGAATGGCATCTATCATCCCCGTTTCGGCTTGCATGGTGTCGTCTGTCGTCGACGTTGATTCGCGTTCTTCTTCGTCGGAAGAGGCCGGAAATACGGTAACACCGAGGGCGGGAGCGGAAGGGCGTCGGTACAAACTTCCTTCGCACGAGCCACTGAGAACGGCACGGTGGATAGCTTCGGCGAAACGGCCTTCGTTGTCCAATTGCAGAGCCGAACGCCATCCGCGAATTCCCAGGGAGAGCGGAAGTTGTCCGGAACGCAACAGGTCGTCGAGGCACGCCACGCTGTTGTTGCGAACATTTCGCCGCAAAAGGATACCGTCAACGTCGCCGACGCTCGTCTCCACGATCACCACCGTCGTTTTGGTTGACGGCGGCGACGGTGCTCGACCCACCACGTGCGAAGTCCGCTTGGTCCTGTTCAATGCGACGGCCGAAGGCACGACAGAGCGGGGAGACGACACCAAACCGTTGGGACACGGACAAAGCGTGGTCCACGCATTCCCCATCTCCAACTTCGAGTTTTACGCGTCGCCGTCGCCATGGAAAGGATGCGAGCGTCCGGTGAAGCAATTTCCGGAATTCTCCATTCTTTGACGAGAAGCCAACATTGGAACGGTCATCTCGATGATGACACTCGTCATAAACAAAAATATGTCCGAATACAAAGTAAAAAATATGGGCGATATCAATGGTGGATACGGAGTGAAATGGTAATGTCGGCACTGTCAGCTGATTCGTCTTCCTCTGATGAATGATGATAATGGTGATGCGTGGGCGGTGACGCCGGCAGCCACGTGGTCGCTAGGCTCATTGCTGCGAATTATGTCACGCGTCCGGCCAATAACCAGCTAAAAGAAAATAAGTATCTGGCATCGACGCTGATCCATTTATCTATTCCAATCAGATTATTATTAAGTCTGACCGAAGTTATTAATGGAAATAACGAAGCCAGACCACACAAAACAAAACAATATTCGCATTCGTCGCCTGATCTTACTACCGCAACCAACTAACAACTTGTTTTGTTTTTTAAATTTATGATGTTTTGATGTCATGATTTTTTAAATTGACCAACATGTATGTTATACTTGATTAACCCATCCAGATTTTGCAAATTTACATAACTTTACCATGTAAAAGTCTCCCTTAGATCGAGATACATACAATAAAAAAATAAAATACAGATAAGGAATAAATAAACAAAATAAATACAACTGAGTTCTTGCCATGAATTCCTGTTTGAATTTCCTAAGTCAGTTTAAGCAAACTGATAACCCGATAAAAGTCAAGGAATGGAGATTCCTGAGATTATTTGTTTATTGAGGTTATCTATTACGAAGGTGAAGTTATCAGTTACTATGAACTTTTTGACATCATCATAACCTGAAATTTGACAGGTTCTTTATCAGAATGCTTAACGATATCTTCCTACCAACTTGAAAACTCGTTATTAAATTCACATGGTACAGTTTTGTAGGCAAAGTGAACTAAATCCTAAGTCCCTAAGTCCTATTTGCGTCTAGAAGAGAAATCGTAAGATTTGGAACGATGACTAAAAAAAAAGTGTAACACGTTGTAAACATACAGTTAAAGTATACAAACAAAATCTGTTCCTTTTTCCATTGTTAATTTCGGTTCCCTTGAACTGTTCGATGATAAAATAAAATAAATAAACAAAAATCGTTTTCCGATTCGTTCACAACTGCGACTCATGGTGACGTCGAAGCAAAAGAAGTAAAGAAGCGGCAAATTCAAACCATTGTTTTGGTGAAATCAACCTAGAAGTGAACCATCTAAAAAAAAAAATCAAAAATCTAAAAAAAAATCCAAATCCAAATCTATCCGATTTAAATAGATGTCAAAATTGTAAGCGCCAGTTTCAGACTGTTTTCTCGTCACGATAACAATAAACGCGCAAACTTAATACAGCGAGGGAAGAAAGAATTGGCAGAAATTGGAGCCGAAAACATCTTCTCCCAGCGTTACGGCGTATTATTCACCGCGACAGAACACCCCCTTTACCATTTCGGGGCGTAATTCCTTCTTGTCAATCACCCTTCTTACGGTATCGCTAAATAGTCGAAGCATTTTTACTTCTTTATTTGGCATTGACCAAGTGCCGCTAGTGCTCCTTTTTATCGTGACTATCACAACCCTTCCTCCAACTACATTTTTTGATGTGAAATGATCTATTGTCATTTTCAACTTCAAACACAGTACTTCCTACAAGCACAAACTGTATTAGCGTACTCGAATGCGTATTTTTTTTTAAATTATGCGTTCACTAGGGACAAACTAAAAACGGAAAGTAAAAAAAAAAATAAGTGAAGGGTTACAGTTCCCTGAATTATGTAAAGTTCGGTAGAATTTTTAAAGCAAATACATTTAATTGCACAATTTTCATCAATATATAATGTGGTATTTTTTCCAATTCGGAAGGGTAAATGATTTCATGCTGAAACAATGCTATAAAGAAACTGATATAAATCCATGTTGAATCTGGTGGATGGTAATAAAAATGTGTAACGATGTGTATCCCTCACATTTAATTCGCAGTTCAAGTAGTTTTCAAAAAGTTGCAACATAACAAATACAGTACTATAAATTAAATCCATCGTGAGTTTAGACACATGGAAATGTGTCTAAACTCACTGTTTAGAGTTTCTGAGTCAATACATGGAATAAGGCCACTATGTCATGATCTAGGCATCGCCAAAACAATTGAAGAGATAGTTTCAAGCACTGTGAACTATCACTGTGAACTATACACAGTCATTCAGGCATTAATGATGTTCACAACAAAGATTGATGTTGCGGGTTGCCAACAAATTCCTGAGCTTTTCCTCGTATAAAATGATACTGCATCTGTACATGGTCACATGTAATTTAACAGGTATGTGTTTTGCATTAATTCAATTCAATAAATCATTTTATTATTGCAACACTAGTAAAAATCCCGTCAGTCGATAGAGTGCTTATCTCACTGAGATCTGCTTGATTTTATGAAAAGTTTTGAAATTAAACAATTTGAACTAAATTCGCTTTGTTATGCAC
>JAQIWH010002732.1:0-23018 GCA_034695005.1 Cryptops parisi | reverse complement strand
ATAAAGTTGTGTCGTGTGTTTTTGGTAGTCGTTGTGATCGACGGCCATAAACCATCCATCAACGTGGCTCCCTCTACGCCATAAAATACGAAACACGACCGATTCATTGTCCAAACAACTCGTTTTTGTTCCTTTTTATATTCTTTATTTCGTTTGACTTGTGTTATTTCTCCTTGGCGGCGTTTTCCTTTTGACTGCCGATTATCTATATCTATCCGACAACCTTCCCCCAAGAAAAAGAAGAAGAAGAAGAAGAAAAAAGAAGAAGAAACACAGAACACCAAATGGTACTTTCAAAATAGACGACGAGTATATAAAAATAATAAACCATAACGTTTGAAGTTTGCACCATTTTCAGATAGATACAAAAAAATAAAAAATAAAACTGAAACAGACGCTACACATCAAAGTGTTTTTGAAAAACTTTTCGTTCTAAACTGCTACACAGAAAATAAAATCGTATCGATGTAGTTTAAAAGTTAATAGTGATATCACTTCGGAATTAGAAATAACTCTGAAATCTGTGATATATCTATAAGAGTTATATATATATAATATAGTATACATACTATAATGTTCAGGGTGTCCAAAATTATCTGTACAACAACTTTAATACTAACTGGAGGAACGTTGTAAAAATAATTTTAAGACACCCTATAATTGATACATAAAGTTGACATACTGTGTATTATGTCACTAGTGAAGCTAGTGAATTTTTTATTTTGCTTTGAAACCATAAAGACTGGCTATAATTGAAGAGCCTGGTGTAAAACTGTTAACACTTTTGTGAAAAATGAGTTAGCACTTTCGAATGTGTTGGGTGCTATTTCAACTTCCTAACGCATAATTTTGAGCAAAACAACAATATTTGCAAAGATATTATGCAAGAAGTGTGAAGTAGCCCACGGACCTCGATGCAAGATCACATATTTAAGTGCGATTTTCTCGAAATATTAAACATGTTACCTAACGCCTTCTAACACCAGGCCCTTCAATTTTTTTGTGCCAGTTTGGCCATGTATTTTATATACATGCCCTCTATTACCTCTAAAAAATCAGGAATAATTATTCTGAATCACCCTGTATATTTCAATGATGAAAAATGTCCTATCGCTATAGGGCGTTGATGTCACACTCAAAGAAATTGAAAAACTCAACAGGGATCATAATTTAAAGTGTATCATAATAATATCTATCATCATCACCTACAACCCCTTCCGTTCTTTTCTCTTCATTGCTATTACCCCCTATCCCCCCTTCCTCTTTTCGCTCCCCCTACTTTTCGAAAAGGAACACCGAGCTTTCCCAATTCGATTTTTAACCTTTTCGGAAATCTCGCGTGTACATGTCAAATTCGCATTAACGACGCTGCTGCAACGGCGAATCTCGCGAAATCATTGTCATGTTCCGATATTAAATTTTCATGCTGCCACACAAAAGACACCCCCCTTCCAAAATTTTAGTCTTCCTACACGCGCACACCCTCCTCTTTTCACATACATACATACATACGTACACACAACCCCTTTCCAATTTCCAACCTATTGGGATCACGTGACAAATTAAAGCCGTAGTACAGCTTCATCATCAACGCTACGAGTCCGAACATCAATAGTTCACTTTTCATCGTGCAAAGTGTGACACAGTATAACAGTCAAGTGATGAAAATAAAAGAAAAAAAAAAAAGAAGTCAGAGTTGAGCGAGTGGAAGTTTTGTGTCAACGTTCCAGCCAATTGGGAAACATCTCAATCACTTCGATCGGTGTGAGAAAAAAATAAGATGAAGAAGAAGAAGAAGAAGAAGAAAAAAAAAAGGAAGATAGGAAGAAAGAGAAGCAGAAGAAGAAGAAGATGATGATGGGGGAGAAAAAGAGAAGGCGGCAAAAAGTTCTTTGACAATGACGACCCAAGATGAGATTGCTTCCTGCCAATGAGGTGCCGATGGCATATTAGCCCCCAGTTAATTTTCACCTCCAAACTCGCCCTTTCTTCCTTTCTCAACCCCAAAATAGAAACGTGAGAATAATTGGAAAAAAAATAAAAAATAAAAATAAAAACGTATATAAAAAAGACACTATGAAACAAAACAAAATAGAAAGTAACCCCAAAAAACACAATTAAAGTATGTAAAAATATACATCTTTTGAAATAACAGTGAAAAGTTCGATTATCCGAAATTTTTCTTATCCGAAATTTCGTTTATTCGATATGTCATGTCGTCAATGCTGTATTTCAACTCAACGTAAGATTAAATTAGTTAAATTAATTTCTCATAGTAGCAGCACTATTTACAGTCTATACAAATGTCCAAGCTAATACAGCAGAATTCGGTTATTATGATAACTTTATGGTCACTTACCAATAACCGGCTGATAACATTAAGCAACTAATAAATAAAAAAACAACATTAAACATTGTGTTGGAACCGACTGATTATAACAATAGCCGATTAATATATATTTTACGCTATTTGTCGTTTTAACTGCATTAAAATAAATAAATAAATAAATACGTGACTATAATAACCGGATTACACTGTATAGTCGTATAGTAAATAAAATATATATTATGATTTTCAAATCACGAATCATATAAATAATATATTTAAGTTTAAATATTTAACGATACCATAAAATACTTTCTTTCATATCCGAGCCATCGGACGTGATATAGAGTGTGGCAAAAAAAATCGCGCACCATAAAAATATTGTGAACGTTTCAAATTCAGTCAAACAAAAATAATTGTCACACGACTTTTGGAAACATTTTCCAGTCGTCCATCTCCGACGAAAACAACAAATTAGAAACGTCATTTAAGCTCACTGGAAAGTTGTCCTGAATATGGGGAGAGAAGGAGAGATTGTCGGGCCATCCGGAAGCCCCTTCTGGTGTGCCACACTACCAACCTGTGGCCACACGACACAACCAACCGTTCAACCTTTTCCCCCACCACCCCCACCCCCGCAAACCTTTCCCATCATCCCTTTCGTCCACAAAGCGGGAACCCACCAAATTCTAAGCCCCGAAACAACCCTCAAATTTTCCACACCCCCTCCCCCCTTTTCCTTCTCTTCCACCACCATAAGGGCCATGGAAGAGAAAAGAGAGGAGAACCAACGAATTTAGGCCGTTGTCAATCAACCCCTAAGAATAGACCCTTTTCTCTACCAAGATTAAATTTTCATCCTTCACCCCCAAAAAAAAGGGGCGAACAAAGGGCAACCCGGATTTCTGACAGCAGCCAATATGCAAACTGGGACCCCTAAAGGGGACATCCATAGAGGTCCCAACTAAAAAAAAAGAAAGAAGCTTTTTCCCGTCACGCCTGCCTTGGTTGAGGAACAATGGAGACCCCTATGTACGAGGGCCCCAAAGAGAGGGGCCTCAGGACCCAAACAGATGGAGAGAGAGTGGAAAGCTGTTGCTACTGCTGCACCTCTCCGATTGAAAAGGAACGTGAAAAGAGTTTTGTCAACGTGAAGACAAATTGATCTTATTTGCGTCGTCTTTAAAAAAAAAGTGACAGGAATTTGCCTTTCTCAAAGGCTTTTGTGTACTTTTCAATTTGTCTCTCCAAAGAATATACATTGACGTCGCGTTGACAAACAAAGACGGACAGTGCATGGTTAAAAGTTAACCCTCCAACAAAGTGTGATTTTTTTATGCACATGCAGTATTACATATGTATATATGAAAAAAATTCATTAGAAATTCAAATCTACAACTCTTCATGTCAACCGTAGTTAACTCCAACTCGACAAACAGAATTGGCACAATTTTATTGTCACCAGAAATTCGGGGTGACACGGTCTCAAAATCAACCTTATGCTGCTCGTATAAAATGTTCGTCGATTATAAAGTGTGCTTCGTTTTCCATTACAAAGTACTACGTACAAATGTAGTACTGCAGTGGACCACATTGCATATAGAGGTAGGTAGATAATTGTAGTTTAAGGACTGTTGCATATAGAAGAAACACCACCAATAGTTTATTATCACCAGAAAGTGATCTCAGAATTCAGTAGTACACTCGTATCAAATTTCGTCAACAGTGTTCGTCTTCATTGTCTGTTGCAATTGCAAAGTAAATTACACTTCACTAAATTACTGTATGTATAGAAACAACACGATGATTCTGGAACGTGAAAAACAAGAAAATTCAATACAAATAATCCCTCATCTTAAGATAAAGGATTTCTGTAAAGTTTATCACATCTATTTTATATCTATTTTTAGTTATGCCATTTACACCGTTTTTTAAGTGTTTCTGTGTAGTCCTTTGTCTTATCGGACGTAGCTTCTTAATACAAATAATAAATAAAAATAAACTATCGCGCAGTTGGATTAGGATTAACAATGTATAAAACGTTTGTCAATTAAGATGTACGTATATTGTACTCCATTTTTATTACCAATTAGATGCCTGCTCAACTACTTTTACGTGTGGACACGCACAATGGTACTTATCTCTAAACGGTGACAAACAAGAAAACTCAACACGAAGAGTCTGTCATCCGAAGATAAAGTCGCGCTCAACCTATTACACTCAAAAAGATAAAAGAACGCGCAACACGACAACAACAATACGTCACAGCAGCAGTGAATCTTAATCACGGCCCATTATCATGATCGACGAAGATGATCCTTAAAACAGATGGATGCGAGGGACACGTAACAAAGAACAGCAATCCCCCCTCTTTTGGTACCCCCCAACGAACTAATGACAAAAGAGGAGTTGGACGCTGTCAGTGACAACAGTTACACAATAGCCAGTGATGATGATGATGATGATGATGATGATGATGATTATGACAACGAGGGAAAAAAGAGAGGCTATTCCAAAAATAAAAATGGGTAAACTCGTACGAAAAGAAGAAAACATTTTCATATAGCCTACTGTATAGAATACGAAAAGTGGCTTTAAAAACTTTTATCTCTCTTTCTCTATATGAAGAGATTAAAAAAAAACACACCTCGTTTGTCGCTCTTTGGTTGCCCCTTGGTAACCGCGGGACAAAACCTCGCGACCGAGCTGGGATAGGACGAGATAGATGACGAAAAAGAGGAGGGTTTTACACGCACGCGCACACGGACAACGGTGGTGGTGGTGGTGATGTTGTGTAAGTGTAGTGGGATGAATGGATGGATAGAAAGAAAAAAGAAAAAGTTGGAAGAAGAAGAAAAAAAAAGGAATAATGGTGACAGGAGATACACACAACCCCCGCTGTTCGCTGCCATTAGGCCTAAAAACGCAACGCCGAAGCTGAAGCCGCAAAAATTTCATCAATGGAAATGCATTCCCGAATGAATAGCGCGTGCTGCACATCGAGGAAAGGGGAGGGGGGGGGGAAGAAGTGGGCAGGGTAACTTCAGCCATTTTTAAATGAGAAGGGGGAGAGAAAAGTCCGAGCCGAAACGAAGGACAAAGAAGCGCCCACGTGGCCATCTCCTCCTCCGCTGATAAAAAAAAAAAGTGTAGGTCTATAATAAAAGAAGAAAAGCTGCCTCCTGTTCTCCTTTAACGCACACACCCACGCTGTCCAACCCCCTTGTGTCGTCCTCTATTATTCAACATTTCTTGTACAGTACGTGAAGAGACATATTCTATGAAACGAGACAGACTTTCAAACCACGACGAAAAGGAATGACATTCATTGGAATGACAATGAAAGAAGACGAGCTAATCAACTATAACGCCTCTGTTAATCCTAACAACAACAAGAATGGCATCCTTGGAAACTTCTATCAAGAATGACATTTTTAGAAACAAGTGACTCAAAATTCCAAATATTAAACCGTAAACTTATTGTCCTATAAAATAATACAAAGTCCCAAAATGATCAAAAATCCAAATAGAATCCCGTATTTATTTGGTATATAGCAACACTTTTATAACGAAACAAAACAATATAAAATTTGACATCATGAAAAATGTCAAACCGAATTCCACAAAATCTCTAAATAAAAAACAATCTGTTATCAACCTAAAAGAAACCTCACATTCACACATTTGGATCATCTCAAACCATAAAAAAAAACAAAAACTTAAAATATTTGAAAAAACGATGATTTTAAGTATAAACATTTGTCCATAGGGTTGCATGCTTATTCCCATCGTTCCCATTGTTCATAGTATAGTCGCCATGTAACTCACTCTAATTGGTCCAGCTATATATTTCCAGCTATTCTATAACTATCATGTCTTAGTGGCCTCATTTCATGCATTGACTCAAGTGTAAAAAGTAACTATCAATTAATTATCACTAAATAGTAATTATCACTAAAGTGTAAAAAGTGAGTTAGTTCACTACGATTTAAGACTCTATTTCATTCATTGCAAAAAAAAGTCAGAACATGTTTTAATTTCTCTCTCTCTTTTTTTTTCAATGACGAAGAACAAAGACTAAAACCCACGATGACGTCATCACCACAGTGCGGGAATTGCGGGTGGCCCCAAGGCCCCCCAAAAAAACTATATAGCGTACCAGTAAAAGGGAAGCCGTGGGTTTCATTTTGCGGATGGTGGAGAGGGGGGAGGGGGTAAGGTAAAGGGGGTATCTGTGGCGGCAAAGGCTTTGGTGGTAAAGAAGAAGAGAGAAGAATGTCGTCGTCGTCGATGCAAATGAAACGCTAGAGCGCATCGATTTCCCCATTTTGGGTCCTGATTGGAGTAGCGAGTTGCTACTGCTATTACTACTGCAGTAGCTTCTTCTTCGGTTAGTTAAGAACATCGAGTAATGAATAGAAATTTTTGTGCGTCGTCGTATCAACCATCTTCTCGCTTTCTTTCGTTTCTTCGACGTCGACTAGAACTGCGCGCGACACGCACCAAAAACTTGAGGTTTGCCACGCTTGGATATTGCCAATGGCAGTGGCCAATTTCGCCAACCTTCTCCAAAACTTACTTAAAGTGGCTACACTTTTCTCAAATTGTGCTTTTTCGTACATTATCTCCTTACACCAACAACAGTCTTCAGGTAGACTAATTCAATTCCATTTCAACAAAGTTTATAAAGCAGTACCAATCGACGCAGCCACTAAAAGTAACTTCAATACTGAAGTACATAGTACAAACAAGTTTTAAAGACTTGTTTGTACTAGTGTCTAGTGTAAAAAAGGTGCTAAGTAACATTTTTATCAAAAACCATCTAGAAGTATTTTCGAATGTGTTAGGTGAAATTCTAACGCATAATTTTGAGCAAAAGAACAAAATGTGCAAAGATATTCAGTGCAAGAGGTGTATTGCAGCCCATAAGTTCAGATCTTTAAATGCATTTTCCTCGAAATTGCAAGAATGTTACTTAACACTTTTTTACACCAGGCCATTCAATTTTCTGACACGCTGTTTATATGGGACCGATTTAGTAGTGTTTTACAAAAAATAAATCGTCGTGTTAAAATAAAGTACAGAAATCGACCTTCGTATAACCATGACATATTATACTAGAGTATAATATGTCATGGTATAACAAACATACAGTTTTAGTTCCAATTTTCTTCCACTCAATGCTATACCAGTACTGTATAATGTACACCCACGTATATGTATAAATATATACTCTGCCACAAAATTCTCACCACTTTCATCATCCGTTCGAACACTAGTGTGAATCAACCTTTAGGAATTTTGCCAATTTTTTTTACGAGATCACCACCACCACCATCATCATCGTTTCTCTATTGCCACTCAACACTTCTCAACGGCGTACAAACAGCGCTACAAAAGAGCTCAGTTCGTCGAGTCGTAAAATCGCTTCCGTTAGGCCTATCCTAATTGATCCTCACGCCCTTTTGTTCGTCTATGATAAGCAAAACGACACCGAAGCTTCAAGAAGAAACCAAAGAAAAAATGGGCCCACGCAACAACCCTTTTCGATTCATCTCCAGAGGACTCAATTTGCATCTTCCGAATAATGGGTGAAAAGAGAAGGGAAATCATAAAAGGTTGTGTGTGTGTGTGTTACTTTGCAGATGAAAACTAGCAAAAAAAAAATAAAATAAAGAGAAAGCCGAATATGGAAGAAGAAAGAAGAGGAAGAAGAAGTCCAAAAACCGATCTTAAAGTGGAAGGACTATAGAGAGTAAAAAAGTCAAAAAGAAGCAGTAGAAGAAGAAGAAGTCTCTAACGTGATCGGGTGATCAATTCTTAGTGAAGCAAAAACAAGAGAATTTAATTTTCCACAAAGTTGCACAACAACTCGCTCTCGTTGAATTGGAGTGAAAGAGAGAAAGTGAGACGGGGGTGTGGGGGGGGCTTCATATATCGAAGGGGGATAGAAAACGAAGGGAAGGAGAGAGAAAAAAGAAGGGGAGAAAAGAGAGAGAGAGAGAGAGAGAGACCAATGGCGTCGAGTCCTGCACCACGTGCCAGATGTCGCCGATATTGGTGGTCGCACGGGTCGCCACCACCCACGCCAATCCCCCCTGATTTTAATAAACCGCCTAGGTCACCCCAAACCTAAACCTATTTCTTCCTTTGGGAACTGAAAAAGGGAAGGAAAAAAAGTGCACACACAACCCCCAACCAACACTATTCCAATACCAAATGTGACCATTGCGTCCGAATGTGGACACACGCAAGAAAAGTATCCCTCAAACTCTGGGTTTCTAACACACGAAAAAACAAAAAACAACCAAAGAAATATAAACCGAGGTTCACTGATAGGAAAGATCAGCTGATTTTAGACTCCAAACAGCCTATATACAGAAGTGAGTTTTACGTATAGTTCCATAGAATAGAACTATTATAAAAACCATTATAATGAAAATAATGAGTTTGGGATATAATAGCACCTTGATAGGCTCTCTAAAATGGTACCATTTTCACTGACCTTGGAATGAAATTTCACGGATATCGCATTGTTACATTGGAATCTGTGAGTCATATCTACCAAGTCATGTCTAGAAAGTTGTAGATGGTCCATTGGTCCATTTAGTCATAATCCAGTGTGAATTCATGTATTTCCAACAAACCAACTGAAATAAAACTTGAACAAACAGTAAAGCGAGTGGCTGCTACAACAGCTTCTCTGCAGAACACCGATACTATGCAGCAGAGTGATTTTTAGTTGTTTGCATGGTTAATATAACTAAGAATTTGCCTAATAACTAGAATCACTCTGCTGCATAGTATTGGTGACCTGCAGAGAAGCTGTTGTAGCAGCATCTTGCCTAATGATATTTATTGTTTGTTCAATTTTTTTTTCAATTTCAATTGCATTGTTGGAAATAAATGAAACCACGCTGGATTATGACTAAATGGACCATTGCCTACAAATTTCTATATATGACTTGATAGCTGTGACTCATAGTTCCTAATAAAACAATGCGAAATTCGTGAAATTTTATTTCAAGGTCAATGACAATACCACCATGGTGGAGGTGTTATTATATCCCAAACTCAATATTTCCATTATAATAACCTTTATGGTATTCTCATAGAACTGTGCGTAGAATTCGCCCTGTACACAAAAAGTAACACACGTGTGTATTTCATCCATTGGGATGAAATACCCTTTCCTTTTCTCAAAATAACCTTTTGACCAAATGACATATAAAATAGAGTTTACAAAAAAACTGTTATCATTCCGTCACTACATCTACATCTGTAACGCAGATTTGAAATTCAAACAATAGTCGCGTGTAGAATCACGCATTGCGAGCTGAAAAGAAATAGAAAAACTCATGCACCAATACGTTTAATAACAATGCTCGGCTATCATGCAGGGTTGCATTGTTGAACTTGATTTCTGTGTAAAACGGGATTGGCTGTCGTTGGAAAAAAACTATTGTAGCGCGCTAGTGTTCCAAGTTTGAAGAGCTCCCAATCGGATTTCGAAAGCTTTGTTTTTGATTGAAAACACGATTGCGAAACAACATTTTTTTTTCTTCAAAAAACCGTAGTTAAACATTAAATTTTAAATTTTATTGAGCACCAACAATGGGTAAGAGACAACACAAAACAAATATAAAAAAAAATTTGAAAGTTTTGAACATTGAAAGTTTTCAGTCTTTCTAGTTAGACGTAGTATTTTCTTACAACATTTCAGACAACTTCATTATTTGTTCTGGCTTTTATGAAAATATTTTATGACTACGGTACTTCAAAAATAGATGACCGAAACACACTTTGGTCAGTTGGATTTGTATCAAGATTATCTCGTATAGTTTCCATGATCGTTTCGCTAATTTTATTGTACGTTATCGTGAACTTATGAAGCGATTCTTGTTCGCCACAACGACACAATCACATAAACAACCAAAGAAATACTAACTTCAAAGCCCATCGTGAAATAACGAAAACGTCTCATATTTGACAACTGACATACTGTACTACCAAACAAACTTAAAAAAAACCAACTGATATGAACTTTGAACCCCCAAAGGGGGTCCCGAAGATCAACACAGTAACACAACTCGAACTGAAAAATAGATGAAAAGTTACGATTGCCAACGACTGTAACTACTCTTAGCACTACCATCAAAACACCCACCCACGTGACCCTGTTCCTCTCTCTCTTCCCACTTTCTCCTTCTCAACCCTTCGGGCTCTTATCGCCTCCGGGCTTCGGTCCGGCCTTCCCAGCAAGATGGCGCCACAGCATGCGCGCGCGAGCGATTTCGTCGTCCACGAGCGCTGGTCATCTTCCTCCCCCGTCTCCCCCCCCCACCGTTGTTTCCATTCCGGCACACACACACACGCTCAACCCTTTCGTGGCGGCAACAGTAGCCGAACGAAAACCGGGAGGGGGGTTTTCCTCTTCTTTCCCTCCCCATTGGTCCCTTTCACGAATTAAAGAGAAGGGGGGTGGGTGGGGGGAGGAGGGATGACGGGGGAAGGGACGCGCCCAACTTGAGAGGCGAACGGACGGGTGGCGTTGGCGATTTTTGCCTTTCCAATTAATTAACATCATGTTAATGACTCGCCTAATTAGAATTTCTAGGGTAATGCTCCAATCATATGAGCAGTTGGCGACGCGAAGGTGTTGCAGCGCAAGCCCGCACCGCAAACCTCGTTCGGCCGCTGACCAGAGCGCTTCGCTTCGCTCCATGGCTGCGCATTCGCCGCCGAGGAAAAGGAAAAGGCGAAGCGGGCCAAAGAGAAGCGCTCTTCTTCCTCCGCGACATCAACAACAACAACAACAACGTCGTCGACAACAACAACAATAACAACCACGTCGACAACCACTTCTTCCACCCACGCAATGCCACCCACCCGATGACCGACCTTACTCGTCGAGGGGTAAGTACCCTCTCTCACTCTCTTTTTGGTTCACCCCCTTCGACACACCCGAAACGAGTGCGCCACCTGTTCTTCACGTTTTCCACCCCCCTCGCGGCTATCTTTTTTTTTACTTCGGAATCTTGTTTTCTTCCGACGAGTGGGGGTGTGTGTGTGTGTGTGAGCACGGCACGGCGTTTATTGTGTAGTAGGCTCCCTCTGGTTTCGTTTTCGGTCAACGAAGAGTTACTGATGATTTTGCAGAGGAAAGTGGTTTGTTGCCTATTGCTACCTAGTATAGTAGCTAGGCTACACGTGAATGGCGAACACATTGTCGGTGGTGTTGTTGGGGGTTGTCTATTTCATTTCTAAATCGCACCGTTTAGAAATGAAATACATTAAAGAATAAACATAAAAGATAGACCAAAGACAGTCTACGATAAAAAAAAATATGTACGGATACGAGAAACAATATTTCGTACTTTAGAAACGGATGTTTACAAATATGAAAAATAGTATTGTTCCTATACAATATACTGTATACATATACAAGTATCAAATACACAATACGGATCTTTTGGTTAATATCAATGATGACCATTTACTTCTAACGTAATGTTCAAAGTTCATGATGTTCAAACTCCACCACCAAAAACAGTGAAGTTGTCAATTCGGAGTAAAACAGAGATGACATCAACATATTCACAAGTCAAGTACATGTTGTTGTATATGACAACCTTGACTATGCTAAATAAGGAGCCTGGTGTAAACGGGTGTTCAGTAATATTTTTACGAGTTCGAGGAAAACGCGTTTAAAGATCTAAACTTGCCTTGCTGTCTAAGGGTCACTTCACACTTCTTGCACTAATATCGTTGCACGTATTGTTGTTTTGCTGAAAATTATGCGTTAGAAAAGTAGAATTGCACCCAACCCAATCGAAAATAATTCTAAGTCATTTTTGACAAAAATGGTACCTAACACCCTTTTACACCAGGCCCTTCAATTATTCCAACCAAAAGAATTAAACCAATTTCATTTAGAATTTTCCCCCAAATATCAAATAAGTAAAAACGTAAAAAAACAACCACTATTTTGAAATTAAACTCTGAACTGTTTTACCAACATATGTCTAATATGTTTAATTTAAAATCCGAAATTAAATTATTCCTTCGAAATTGTAAAAAAAAAAAAGTTGTGATAATATCAGTCAATACATCGTTTAAAAAATCGTACTCATACATATATAGTTCTATAACAAATTTTTCGCTGTTGATATTTGTAACGAAAATATATTACACCTATTATAAAGTATATTAAAAGCGCCTAAAAACGCATTTGAATCGCCTAAAAAACGCATTTGAAACGCCTAAAAAAACATATTTGAAATTCCTGAAAAAAATGTACTTGAAACATTTCGTCTAACAACCTATATGCTTGAAACAACACCCTTTTCCACCTTACCCATAGTGAATATCATGTCAATTCGACTTAGACGCAAAATCGTGAAACTCCTATAAAAAAAAAAAAGCTTTGATTTGCATTTTAACAGACTTAACTATTAATTTCTGTCCGTCACAATGTCGATTTATTCTCGAGTGTATCCTACTTGACTCACAACATCCTTATGTCACATCATTGTCTCTCCTATTGTTCTCCTTTGACCCTCATCTTTCAAACGTCGTCGTCATTCATCGATCGTCACAGCATTTCCAAACAACTCTTTAAACGCGTAGCGACTCAACTAAAGGGAGCATGAAATGCGTCTTCGTCAACTACTACTACTACTGCTACGTACTAGCAGAAGACGGGGAAGAAAAGAAGAAGGAAAAAAAATAGGGGGGTGGAAGAAAGAGAGTGAAAGGTGGGGGTAGAGAGACAGACGCCACTGAGCGTGCGTGGGCGTACGAGTGGTCGGGGGTCCGCCAACGTGGCGCGCCGCACCCGCGCGTGCGGCCCGCAGTCGAAGCCTTTTAGTAAAAGCAAAACTGAAAGACGGGAAGAGCCAAAAGAAAGAACAGAAAGAAGAAGAAAAAAGGAAAAAACCCAGTCGTGGTAGTGTGTGCGGGTGTTTGGGTTGCCCCCTCAAACCCCCCTTTTTCCCCCCATCACCTACCCTCGAAACCGGGGCGGCCCCTCGAGCGCACCAACCACGGCAGGAAACGACATTAAGGCTCGAGCTGCGCTGGCCTGTCACGACGCAGACAGCGCGCGCACGCGTCCGCCCACGCGGCTCGAAACTGGCAAATGAAACGTCTCCGAACACTCCCACGCAAGCGCGCAAAACCCCCTAAGAAAGCACCCAAGAAAGAGAAAATCATAAGAAGAAGAAAAAAAAAAGGAGTAAGATGCTGCGCGCGCGCGCGTGTGTGTGTGTGTGTGTGTATAAGCATGGCTGTTATAAGGAAGATCTGGCCGTGTCAACGTGATGAGCGAGCAGTTGGTAGAAAAATAAGACACACGAAACGAAAAAATAATATAAAAAAGATCGAAAGAATCGATAATGTTTGCGACGACGATGACGATGACGACGACTTCTTAAGAAAGTAATAGTATATGCGATTACTAAGAAGAAAATGTCAAACGATGCGAAATTCCATATTAAAAGAAAACGGATTACTACAGCGACGAGCAAATATCAAATGTCGCACGTGTTTGTTTTTGTTTTTTTTTTATTACGAGCAGAATGAATGAAAGAATGAAAAAAAAAATAAAATAAAATAAAAAACATGGAGCCGACTGGAACTTTAATAATCATAGAAAATCTCATTTCTTCGTTTTCGTAAAAAAAAGTAGAATGTCACAAAAGCAGCAATAGCAACGGTTTTAAAGACGGCGGTCAACAGCGATGTACAGGGTGATCCAACATTTACACTAGATAAAAAATCCATGCATATTTTCAACATTTTTTTTTTCTATTTAAACTAATACGAATACTAAAACTAACCTAGATATTTGTTTGTCAATTGTCCCTTTGAGACGGACAAAAAAATAAAATAAATAAATTAATTAATTATTTAATCAAAAATGATAAAAGATAAAAGAGTATACTATATTACATACGGCAAACGAATTGCCTATTTTCAATTGAATTATTGATCTATGATAGTCTGTATTTTAGTCCACGTTTATCAAAATAGCATATGTCGTATATTGTAATCATGTAATGTATATAGGCTACATTACGCGATACATATTTAGCATCACAGCCCGAGAACTAAAAACGATATAAAAAACAGTGTCTCCAAAACGGAACTAGAAGTGAATAACAAATGTATCACAACAAATGACAAGATACGAAAATATTTTTAAAAAACAAAAACAAATTACACGATAATACATAAAATAAAATTGATATACTTAGTTTCGCGCAACAAAAAATAACGCATTTAACATTTTGCTACACCCTGTACATCTCTCTAGCCATCACGCCAACCATCGATAGTTTTAAAAAAAGAAAATTCCTAACGCGAGTCGAAAATGTCACCAAGTTGATTGAGAACTTAGTTAACACTTTGCATCGAGAGGAAAAGTAAGGTGTCGCGTGCGGCAATAAAGAAAGGGATAAAATGAGGGGGTGGAGGGGTGTCTAAAAGACGGGAGAAGGGGGTAAAAGGGGGAAACATAGTCATGTGACCTATCACGCTTTGGCGCCTGGTTGGCGGGTCGCTTTTCCAGCTCGTCGAGCTCAACGTTGTCTACTACCTCCCCCTTTTCAACCCTTTGTTGACCGTTCGAATCTCCATGCAGAAGGCGCAACGGTCAACCTTCACCACGTTGAGTCAACAATGACCACTGCACACAGTACACACACCTCCAACTCAACAACAACAACAGCAGCAGCAGCAGCAGCAGCCAACGTCGTCTCGTCGTCACCAAATGTAACTTTCTTTTTCCAGCGCACAATTTTGACCTAACCTTCATTTCAAACACTCGCACCAAAGTGATACTGTATTTCATACATTTATTTGTCACCACAACATCATCAGTTTTCACGTGACACAACTACACACTATACAGGGTGTTCCTAAAGTCACTATCAATTAGAAGAAATAACGCGCATTTCAAGTGAAATGAGATAGTACTCGTATTATACAGGGTGAGGCACTACACTCCTTCACAGCAAATAAATACTGCCCGAGATTCGAGAACCATTGGTGGTATGCACTGGCGGATTTATGGGAGTGGTTTATGGTGTTCCCATAAGGTCATAACATGTTTAGTTCATTGACGTGTTTAATGCTGTTTGGGTGTTTTCATGAGAAAGAAAATTTTAACCTTTATACTTGTTTATTTTCACATATCTCGACAATTTTATTACATTTATCTTAGTTGTCTTAGTTTTATCTACTACCCCCCCCCCCGTTCAAATTACCTGGTGAGCTTTTACTTCTTTGTTTGCTTATTGACATGAACTGTAGCATTGTAGACCCTTTGCACTGAGAGATTTTAAATAAATAAATAAATAAAATAAGAGCGGCTAATGTGCTTTTTTTGGAGTCTGAAAAACATTCAAAACATTCATTTGGAACTGGATTTGCCACGAAATCAACGTAATTTATAAGACATATTCGTCAATGAATATCAGGTGAACCCCTCCCCCTTAAGAACCGATTCTAAATCCGGCACCGGTAGTATGAAAAGAGTGATTAAACTAGCATAAGGTATATCGACCATGCAGTTACCGGAAGTGACCTTGGGTGTCATTTTCAGGATAATTCAATTGCTAACTTTTTTAAATATTCATCCCATTCATCTGTGATTAAATAACATTTAAGAAATAATGCCAACGCACGAAAAAGATCAAAAATTGACACGTTAAAACGGAAGTTATGAACGATTCAAGAACGGTACGTCAGGGAAGCCCCTGCAAAGCTGGGGCAACAGTATTGCAGGCCATGTTTGCTGCAGCTGCCCATGCATTGCTTCCCTGCCATATAACGAGAGTAAGAAATGGGAGTAACAAATTATCATATAGGAAAATGTAGCGCACTTGGTATTTTATATCAGGCTGAGTATCATCAAGTCCTTGGAACATTTATTTGAAAGTCGCCTTATTTCGCCAAATAGTGACACTCTGTGTATACAGTACTATATAGGGGGCTTACCCATATAAGATTTGTATGTAAGTTAAGTTCCGCCCCCGCAACTCGGTCACCCTTTGGGTCGCCAACAATGACCGCGATAACCGTCGATCACGACGACACAAAAGCGAACCTAATGACCCGGATGAGCTAGGAAAAGTCTTTCGTCCACTTCGTTCTCAACGTCGTGACCCCACATAACCTATCCACCCACGCAATGGAAACCCTTTTGTCAAACAACCCTAAGTTGGTTTTTGAATGTCCACTAAAGAAAAACGAGATTCACAAAAAAATAAAATAAAAAGGAACAAAAAAAAAGGGGCCTCTTTTTTCAATGAATTTAAGAAATTTACGATTAAGCAAAAAAAAAAAAAATCTCAATAAACATAAATCACATGGATATCTGCAAATTATACAGTTAATACAGGGTGAACCAAAAACAGTTTTTGTTCATATTAACGCGTTTATATATATAAAAAAAAATTGTCAAAACCTAAAGCCAATTGTTTTATAAGATAAATAACTTTTTTGTCTCCCATTTATTTCGCAAATCACGTTTTTTTTTTTTTTTGGTAAAGAAAATACGCATATACTTTAAATAAGAAAAAAAAGCGCTTTCATCAGAGGACATTTCCAAAAAGAAACTGCAAAAGAAAAAGAAAAGTCTAAAATGAAGCGTACAATGGATTTCCCTTTCATACAAAAGTTGCCTCAATAGTCCCAAGTCATGCTGGCTTAATAGTCCGGGATCGTTTGTTGGCAAAAGAGTCCCTATTTGTCAACGAGGTTGGTGACAGGCTTCACTTCCTCCGTGACAGTCTCCATGTGGAAGTCAAAAGGCGAAGCAAGAGAAAGACAACCGAACAGCAGCACCAGCACCAGCAATACAAGGACCGACTCAGTGACGTGTTAATCGATACAAACGTTACCCGGGGGCACAAATTTCCTTCTTTTTGATTGATGATGATGAAGCTATCTCTAGTGCGCATGCGCTTCGAACGACGACGACGACGAGTCAATATGGCACACTTTTACGCGAACGTCGTCGCTGTTGGAATTGTCACAACGAATTTACATTTCGACGACAAGAGTTAGTGCTTTTTAATCAGCTCTTATGTCCAGGTTATTTAAGCTTAGTTATCGTGCCCTCCTAATATGGTAGCCAATCGTTCTATGTAACTGTCAAGAAGGGGGGGGGAGGAGGGAGTAATATTTAATTACGATAATATATTGTACGGTACATCATCGTTTCGAAATATTTGTCGAAATTTGCATCATCGTAATTTGAAATTGAGTTTTGAGTTGAGACGTCAAGAGTTACTAAAATCTGACAATTAAAAACTGGTTCGTCTTAAACCATACCGAACTAAGTAAAAATTTGAGAAAACGATTACTTTTGGTATGGTTTGTCGACAGAGTTGCATGTTATTCCGATTGATTCATAGCATCGTATACTAATTGGTCCAGCAATATAATTCGTATTCTACGTCTAGATCATGACTTAGCAGCTTCGTGCAATAACTCGAAAACTTATTTAAAAAATGAGTTAGTTCACTATGATTTAACACCATCCAATTTTGAGGAATATTTTGTCAACTCGGTAAAGATAAAACGAAGATTTTAGCCGTAACAGTCAGAAAATGCTATTCATTGTCCACTCAGACTACACTCCGTCGTTTCTTTGTCACTTTTTCAATGACAAAAAAGTTGCAAAGATCGTCAAAATTTCAGTCAATCGCATCAAAAAAACAAAATTATCAGTTGGTAATTTATATAAAATACTAGCATATAGTCCGTAAAAATGACGGAAAAGTTTTAAAGTCATTTTAAATTACGTTATTATTATGCAATTGTTTTATCTCATGTTGCATCGCAACATTCGTTAGTTATTAAATTATTTTAACTCGTATTGCTTCGCAATATTCGTTACACTCATCCCAAGGGAATGCCCCAGTAATAGTGCGATTAAACCTAACCATTTTCCCTACAGTATTCTCACATGTTTAAGAGGTGAAGCAAAGGGGAAGAAGAAAAAAGCTGATCCTCCTACTTCCCGAAGCACACACACATTCCTGAATCGCATACACTAAGCGTATTATTAAGTGAAATTTTGTCAATCGATAAAGTAAAGACAAAATTTCGTCGAGTAGACAGGAAAAAGCTATTTGGCCAGACATAGAATTTCGTTATTTCAACTTTTGTTACTTTATATCAATGACGTAAAAACAAAATAATCAACGCAACACGTGAAAATAAGGCGTTATTTCACTTTGGAGTATGCGACACCTCACAAGCAAAAATAAAACAAACTCGTGGCATTAGTCAAGAAAAATGACAAAAGTCTGTCTACGAGACGACAAACCATGTATAATACCAGTTAGAACGTGATACACTACGTAACGCAGTAGTGCATAACATCGCGTTTCAAACCATGTAGTTTATAGTCTAAACGCCCATGTTTATAAGTCTCGTGACAGTGACACTCTTATGTCGAGTTGTAATCGTTGTTTTTATAACGTTACGAAAAAAAATAAAAAGGGAGAGAGAGAGAGAGATTCTCATCGTCGTGTCATGACAAGATGTTCTTCGCGTGTCATCCATCAAACCAAAACACTCGAGTGCACTTCACAATCGCTCCGAGTACTTCAAGGGTAGTAGTCTTTTATTCGCCAATTTTTTTTCCTCCTTCTTCTCTTTCGTTCGCTTCGCCAACACAAAACGAAGTTGCGGAAGAAGCGGCGGCGTCCCACGACAGTCGTTCCGGTGGCGGGCCGAAGCGTCCGTCGGGGGAGACGTTACCAACCGTCCGTTCCGCATTTCCGCTAATTGTTCCGACGCTACCGGACGTTTCCGATCGGTCCAGCGGGAAATCAGCGCAAAGCTTTAGCCAGTGGCAGATGCTTTTTTAACCGACTGCCGACTTCCTGGGGACGTTTCCGATTTCATTAACCCCCCGTCTGTCTCGACGGCGGCGGCGACCTCCCCTTTAATCGTGTTACGACGACGACGACGGCGAAACTACCCTCTATTAGGGGTGGGGGGTGGGAGTGAGGATTCAAAGTTTCAAAGAAGACGAGGAAGGTAAATAGGTGAGGGTGGAATAAAGACCCAGACCCGAGAAATTGTGTGGACATTCGGTAACTTGGTCGTTTTCCTTTCTTTTACTGAGTCTCGTGACCCCGCATCACCTGTGGGGCCCTCGATGGCACTAACGGTGGTTGTCGACCAACCCCACGTGACTCATCACCCGACCCTGTGACGACCCTGTCGAGACCCACCAGAAACACGATGGGTACCCGTAACTTACCCCCAAACTACAACTGCTCACTATACCCCCGTTTCTCCTTTATCTATGTACATATTAGACAGGTCCTTATTTTTTTTAGTTTTAAAAATAAATAAGAATTTTATTTTTATTTTAAATATGCATCCCAACAGGAATAAAAGGTACAATACAAAAAACAAATAAAAGACAATATAAAACAATGAATTATATGAAATGATTAGTGACACTGGTGTTAAAATGCTTACAACTAGTTATGCAGCCGGCTCTAGAACAATAAAAAACTTGTTTACGAATATCATAGGGTAAAATGTTCCAACTTTCGCATGCCGAAAAAGGAAATCTACTTCTAATTATAGTCGGTAAGTGACATGCGATTTCAAATTTGTAGTGGCGCGGTTTCCTAGTGTTTATATCGCTGAGTAGAAACTGGGTAATAAAATGGGCTGGATGATTACCGTTGCTAATTGTTGCAGTAATAGATTTAAGTTTTACAACGGTAACGATATTATTAAAACTAGAAATTTTTTTAGATCTGCAATATTCCGTGATAGACATATATCTGTTAAGTTTAAACGCTGCCCGTAAACATCTATTGTATGACCAGAATGACCAAGTCACGTTTGAAATTTGTTCCATTACGACAAAAAGTAATTTTGGTAAACACGTTTCAAAACCTTTGGCCCCAAATTATGAGAACGGATAACAATTAATCTGTCTGTAAAAATATGTTTTCTTAATAAATTTTTCAAATACGTACATAATTTAAAGCATTAGGTTATAAATCACCTTTAATACGGTTCTAAATAAATAAAAGTTGTAAAATGAATTTTCGGACACCTTGATGTTTTACAACTCAATTGATCGTCAATTGGTTAATGTATATCTAAAATTGTTGTTTTATAAATACAAAAAAATTCCTCGTTTTATTGTAGCGATTTCGTTAACATACGGAAAAAATAAAGATTTTTTCGGACATCTCGTTTCATAAGCAAGAAAATTTCGTTATTATGCGATTTTTGCGCAATCATACTTAAGTGCCTTGAACGCTGGAAGTTTTCCTAATTTCGATACTGGATGTTGAGCAACGTATGCACAAAACGTAAGCCTCACATGAATCGAAGACCGCCACATGACTAAAATCGCACCTTAACATAACACAACAGCACTATAAATACTTTATAAACATTAGGTATAGAAAATCGTTTCCTCACCATTCCCAAATATAAAAATAAAAATTTATTTTCAAATTCCATCCATCTTGTGTGCACTTAAATAATAATAATAATAAAAAAAATAAATCTTAGAAAATAAAAAAAAAACAAGTAAAAAGTAAATTTATAGCCATTATAGTCAATGGTCAACGACGATGACCATTGGTGGACTGGTTCGAGCCATTCGTCTTGATTTCGTCCACTGGACGTATTATACTGGCCACTATAAAAAAATGCCCTATCCTTCATGGCTAGGGTCAAGCGAGAAAAAAAAAAGAGTCTCCTTATAACCCCTACTGGCCCAAAGAGATACTGAAAAACCTATAAATCACCACGTGGAATATTATTTCACTCATTGATCCGATAGTTATGTTGGAAAAATTTACTCGCTTCCCTATTTACTGAAATAAATCCTATCACTAATTCCACAAGTTTGAACCAGTGAGTGAAACTAGGAATCTTGTTTTGTTTTTTTTAATGTTTTTATTTTTCATATATTATGTTCTACATATTACGTTTTAGATACTATATGCAGTAAAATCCGGTTATTATAATCACGGATAATGTTATCAGTCGGTTATGTTTAGTGTATTTTTTTATTCATTGTTTAATTTTATCAGCCCGGTATTATTATCAAAAATGAGCCCTAAACTTGAAGTCAAGCGGACCAATCAGAGATCGAGCATACTCACTTGCTTTTCCATAATCTATGGAAAAGAATATGGAAAAATACGTGAGTATGCGCGATCCCTGATTGGTCCGCTCGGCTGTAGTAGATTCAATGCTGAAATACGAGGGTGACTTCGAGTATAGTTTTAAAGTGATCTTAATAGCCGGATTCCACTGTATTTCTGTATCACAATACATTTAAATTTAATTCTATAATTCACGATATAATTTGTTATTTAATAGTATTTTTCATCGGATTGTCTTTCAAAGTTGCTAACTCTTTGTTTTAAGTTTAGTTTCAATTTGAATGTTTACGTTTTTCGGTCCATTGAACTGTTTTCAATAAAATAAAATATTTTTTAAAGTACCCAATTTTCATATTCAGTAGAATCCGGTTATTATGATCAATTTGAGACAAGTGAGTGTTGATAACACTAACCGGTTGTTACAATGAATAAAAATATACTAAACAGTGTTTTGGGACCGACTGATTATGATAACAATAATCGACTGACAACATTATACGTGATTTTAATAACCAGATTTCACTGTACATATTTCATACTCTTACATACTCCCTACTGGCAAATTTCATCACGAATCACATTTTCTGCGTTTTAATACATTTAACGAATTGACTAAGCACATTTGGCTGTGGCTGTGACACTTTTTATGTGACAGTGTGATCCAAAATGATTTGTACTTTTTTTTTCTTTTGCACTCAGTGAAATCAAATAATGTTTTATGGACCATTGCAAAAATGGTGCGAATTTCAACTCCTAAACTTCTAATTCCAAAATAACACTAAAGTAAGTTTCAAGTAAGTTTTTTTTTATATATATAAACGCTATATATGTAAATAAAATAGTGCAAGTTCAACAAGAGACCACGACGAACGTTAGACAGAAAATCGAGAAAAAGAAGATACAATGGAAAAAAAGCACAAGTTGAACGGACACTAGTCGAACATAAAACGTGGGAAGAAATACGACGAAGAGTAGAAATTGTACAAAACTTAAAAGGAAACGTCGTCTTTGCTGTTTCGTGGAAAAGTGTGCACTGCTTGTTTACAAGGAATTCGGTTTAATTGCTACTAAAAATTCAAAGTCGAACGACTTTTCAAACTTCAACAAATGGCGGATGTTGTTAAAACGCCAACTGTTTCGACCCCCCCCCCCTCCCTACTCCCCTTTTTCTCATCTAAATACACAACCAGGGATATAAAATTCTTTATGACGTTTCAAGTTTTACGGACTAACTTTTTCTTCTTCTCCAACTTAACTGGCTCATTTTTCAGAATTTTAATATACAAAAAAAAATAATGAGTGTTATTCTCGTTGACATTAATTAATTAATCCTCACAAAGTCAAAAAAGTATGCATTCCAAATAATTTGAAATCTACTATTTCAATTTTGCTACATCGTACATGCGTCAGTTCCCTCTTTTTATTCACAAGCAGGTGTAGGCGTGGCCAGGGCCGTGCAGAGCCAGTAATAGGCCCAGGCCAGCTGGAAAATGTAGGCCCCATTTCAAACTGCCCATTTAAGT
>JAQIWH010002731.1:0-23031 GCA_034695005.1 Cryptops parisi | reverse complement strand
GTGCTTTCTTAACAAGCCTGTGTTTGGCGTTTTATCATAGGAGTGTTTACCAACTTCATTATTGTTTCCCGCTCTCCAATTAATTGCCCAGCAGCCGAGCGAAGAATCATTTTCGCTCGAGGCTAAAACGCATTCCGTTTTTCGCAAAGAAAAAAACAACAAAGGAGTACAACAGTAACGATCTAGGTTTTCGAACGAGAGATGTAATTTTTATTTTTCTGTGTTAGTTCTGCTTCTCTCAAAGTGAAAGATACAAATAAAAAAAAATAAAAATAAAAGAAGCATCAGTCAGCTGTGGCTGTCTGGTGTTTTCTGCTGACGGCAGGAAGCTTAGAAAATCGTTAAACAGTTGGCAATATCGTTGTTGCATCGGTTTGTGCCTAAGGCGTTTCCCTATTCATCCTATAACTCATCTTTATTTCTCTTCCTTCTTCGCATTCCGTCTAGTCACACATGCAGACACGTAAAAGCTAAGTGGTGCAATTTTTAAAGTTTTGTATTTCTGTAAAATGTTTTGTAAATATGTGATCGATATAGCATGATGTTGGTTAGTCATCTGCCAGCTATGGAAAATGATGATCTCTTAACGCTATTCATTGGTTTTTCCTCCAGAAAGTTTTACGTTCATCGATATAGGCTACCTGAAAAGTGGCAGTTTAGTGGGGTATGTTTTTTTCATATCACGCTTATGTAGTTTCACTATAAAAGTGAAGTTAATATAGTTTTGCTAAAAAGTATTCTATTTCGGTGTTGAACGTTTTCTATTCGTATAGTGGTACACCCTGTTTAGCTGAGGGAACAGCGTTTTGTTTGTAACTTGGCTTCTTGTTTTTAACTAACCTGAACTAGTCTTTATGGGTATAGATACCAGTTTAGCAAGTTGAGTGCCGATATCCAGTTAACTAGACATTACAGTCCATCTCAGTGACCCCATGTCCGTTAACAAAACATCAAATTTGTTTTTATAGCATACAGTTGGCTTTTCTCAAAGCGGTTCAGTTGCATTACAAAGCGACTTATTTGGCGTAGAAAATGATGCAAAAAAGATAATCATATGTCCTTTTTTTGTCAGAAGGTGGCAGAACTTTTTAATTAATCGTAATGAGTTTTTTTTTTACTTTGTGTTTGTCTGGGACGTGTGCAAGTGACGTAACCTTCGGCATTGATATTAATCATAAAATACTAATAATTAGATTCACAGAAACTAGTTCAGGTTACACCAACAACACGCCAAGCCATAAACCATTAGCGCAACAAGCGGCTCTCTCAGTTAATTTGAAAGTACCTCATACAATGTTATTGTTACACTGATACAAACACATTCATTTAGGCAACTTTAAGCTGGGTAATAATTTAACGTAACTAAAAGTATAATGCGTTTATTTTAGAAAATAAAATAAGAAAACCCTAGGTATAATCTATGTTGTAAGATTTGATTCTGGAATTTTGGTTCCGGCAGCGTTACATTATCTCCAAAGAATCTTTATTTTGTGTCTGTTAGGAAAACAAACATTCCGTGCAACGAATCTTTGGAATCTAATTTTTACGCCAGTTAAATTCGTGAACTAGACTTGACGTAAAAATTCCAACATTTACAAAGGAGAAAAAAAAATACACACACAGCATCCGCAACATCCGATTCGAAGAAAATTAAATTGGAGAAAAATATTATCTTTTTCGAGAAGGGAAAACATGAAATAAAAATTGGATTAGATTAACGCTAGAGGGGGTTGTAAGGTTGGAAGGTCAGAGTATCTGGAACACGATGTTGATGGCAAAGCTGGTTATTAGTATAATATTGGAGTTGATCATCAGTGGGATCGCGTGTCATTCCGCTGATTTTAGCCCATAGGCAGGGCCAGCATTTCTCTTCCCATCTCTCTCTTTCTCTCTCTCGCTCTCGACTGTATACTCTTCTCCAAGCGCGAGATTGAATGCTACACGGTCTCGTGAGACAATTAGATAACGGCTTCACCATCTGATAATCTGGCCGGGTCACTTTTCGGAGTGCCCGAAGGGGCCTACTACACACTGGTTCATCCCCATTGGAAACCGATGCTTTTGCTTCTATCCTAAAAACCACGCGAGAGAGGAAATGATTGAGTCCAACGAGCCACTCGTGTCACTCTCCCCCACCCCCACCTTCTTCTTCTTCACTCACTTCTTCACTTTCCCCCTCCCCTATCTTTACCCCTCCGAAAGTGATCTTCTAAGCTGAAACCACCGGTGGAGATAAAAATCCGATAATTGTTTTTCATTTCGCTTCACGAAATTGGACGAAAAAAAAGACCAATATATTTATATATAGGTATGTACATACTGTATATATGTATACATATAGCTATGTATATATAGTTAAAATTGAACAAAAAACTGGAAATATCGTTAACTGACTTTCTCATGCTTCCGTGCCATGCAGAAGAGTTTTAAAAAGAAGCCAAGTTGCGTTTTGATGGAGCTCTTAATACAATCTTCCGGTTTTCTTTGAAGCCAGAAAAAAATAAACTCAGTATTAACTAGCATAAGAAAGAAAATCTATTGGTATGCGAACACGTTTTTAATGAGTCTTGTAGTTTAATTTGGACAAAAATTTACTACACACAAATTTACATCTACTGCTACTCTTTTTAATAGAGTTATTAGCAGTTGGAAATTAATTTCAATTGCAACAATTTTAATTTCAACAAAACAATTGTAAAGGTTTATTAATAATACAGCTTGTTTTACTCCAACTAAAAAAAAATCGATCAATGTTATGAGTAACATTTAAGTCAACATTACACAGCTATAAAATAATTATAGCCCTTATGAACACACCCAGAGGCTGTCGTGTCATTATTGAATATTTATAATCAAGTAGGCGTGATGTTTAAAAAATAAAATTAAATAACCACACAATAAAAAAAAAGACTGCGTATTTGTAAAAGTTTTGAAACTGTCTAGTTATTTAAATTACTGTCGTATTTTCTCTAAACGGTGCTGAAATGACAATGATAGACAATAATGTGATATTGGATAAAATTATTGCTTGTTTATTGCCGATCGATGTCGCATAGTAGTTAATTTGAGTTATTTTAGTATTTGTGATTTAGATAAATATCGTTGAAGATACCGCAGAAGATCGTTTTTCATTTTCTTTTTAATTGTGATAAAAAAAAACTCATTTGACGGTTTTTCTTTTGATCTTGTGATTAAGAATGTTTCACAAAAATGCTCAAAGTTGATTAATCGCAAGAATGTTTGAATATGAAGGAGAAGTTATGAAATAATTCCACCTAAATACCGGTATGTTAAATTTTTCTATATAGTAAAAAAAAAAATAATTTGAAATTCCAGTTCGTGCGCATTTCATTACGAGTTAATAATAGCGGTTTGTTGGTTTTCGTTAGGATTAAAAAAAAAATCGAATTGACAAAAAAGTTTGTAGAAGAAAGGGTGCGTTCTTACCTCGGAGGAGGGTGACGAAAATGAGTAGGGTGAACAGCATCCCAATTGCGACAGATGACGGGGTAGAACACAGACGGGACGACAAGGGTTTCGGTCGCCGGAGGCGACGAAATCGACGACGGCGACGACACCGCACAACTTGCTGCGGCAGCAACAACGAGCGATCAAACTCGGAATCGTCGGTCAAAGGTCGAGGCAAAGTAAAATCCAGAGTGCGAAGAAGTTGCAAAGAAAATTTTCTTTTGGTCGAGTTGTTGTTGTTGGTGGAGGTGGTGGTTGTCTAGTTGTGGAGTTTTGTCAGGAAACGGGCGTGCGAGGGAGTGAGCTGTGGCGTGTGGTCGACGCGCTCTGCAGTCGCTCTTCTCCCGGTTTGTACTGTCGCCTAGCAGCAGTCAACAACGCCTGCCATCGACCAATCGCTTGCCTCGAGAACGCTCCGCCATCTGTTGGAGTGGTGAGCATGCGCTTGTTGCTTGACTTTGATAACAATAATACTAACAACAAAAAAAAACCTCGGTGAACTTAACCCACCTTTTATCGTCGTCGATCATTCCGATACTGGTTGTGTTTGTCAAAGGTAGCCAATATTAAAATCCTATTCTAATATTAAGTGTATTGATATATCACATTTTTAAGACACCCTGTATAATCGGTACATCTAATGATTCGAATGTCTTTACGAGTAGTGAAGTTGAACTATTTATTAGGAGAATGTCATTTGGCAGAAGCTTTCAGAATTGTTTTTTAAAAATAACTGTGTTTGAAAAATGTTTTTTTTCAATGATGAGTTATACAATTTAAAACAATATTTGATACTCAAATTCGGAGGAGTAAGAGAGAGAGAGAGAGTTGTGGGGAGTAACTTTCACCAATGAACTCGTGTCTAAAAGTGAACGCGCTAGGCGTCATCAAAAAACGTGCACTAATGAAGCACAGATCAAACGTTTCTGCACTTTAATCTGGAAAATACACTACATCGGTAGGGTAAATTACAATAACTGTTCGTAAGTGTATATTCCTGCTCGAGGTAGGTAGGTATTTGGGGTTTAACGAGGGCACCGACTGGCTTTTACAGCTATGTCATCCTGTTTCCTGCTCGAATACGCGCCGTGAGTCATAGACTGCCTTACACGCTCAAACACTCCAGGCATTATTGTACGTATGCTCGCAGTGGTTGCATGTACCCGGACGATGAGGTTCTCATCAGACTCAGTAGGTGTCTCGCATACCAGGCTCTGAGGTGTCCCCACAAAGTATCAAGTGAGCGTTAGGCCGGCGTGGCACGGCGTGCAGGTGAGTGTATTTGCCAGAATAAAGGGCAATAATGTTTGACCTGTCTTCATTTGTACTCGTTCTTTGACATCGCCTAGCGCGTACATCTTTGGACGTGGGTTCATTGGTGAAAGTTATTCCTCAATTCCCCTCAACCCACTCGTCGTCTAAATTTGGACATTAAATTTTGTTCCACCCTGTATAACCATTTTTTTTTTAGAGTTGAGTTTATTGGAGTTCACCGTTTCATTAATCCACTAAAACATTCACCATTAGTGCACTTTAGTGACACCAATATTTGATTAGTTTCCTGAAAACCAATGCCCATCATTCCTAATGACGTGTATCACCAATGTAGGACCCGGGGATTAAAAATAGCTAAACTAATAATGGATTAAAATTTACACACAATGCATATATGAGAATACGTGCCAATGATAGTACATTTCACATAATACTTCTATCACCTAGCTGTTTTTATTACACAAAACCCAGAGAAAGAAATGCGGTGTATTAGGAATAATTTGTGTTTCTTCCGTGCTTAACCTTTGTCTCGTGGTCTGACGTCTGAGTAGCTGGAAGCTAAATGTTCAAAGCCAAGTGTTTAAACTTTTATCGCAAAATGTGGTTTTATGCTAAATGGACTTTCACGTGTGTGACATTTTTGTCAGTTTAAGTATAGGTATCGTTAGCTGCAGTAATTTAATGTTCACGTGAGGAAATAATTGGACAGTGACGTTCTTCAGTTTGGGCGTTTTGTTTTAACTTGACAAGACTTAAAAACCTGTCGTGGTAATACTGGTGTGGCGCTGGAATTAATCTAAAATACATAACCGCGTGCATGTTTGTGAAATTTTTAAGTAAATGTCAGTGTATTCCTAAAATTGCAATTTAAAAATGTTTCGCCCTTTAATATAAAATGAGCGCAGAAACTTTAAAAATGGCGTCAACACAAACTATGGACGCTTACTATATTTAATTTTTATTACAAAAAAAGTCATTTTTTTTCGTACTTTCTTCTTAGTAGTTAAAATTTAATTTTTTTTTTTTGCCTTGATATTCCAAAACAAGCTTTACACTATCTCTTTTATGACGCGCTTTTCTCGGACGCTTTCAACCATTAAAATTAACTTCACGTATCTTGAATTTTTAGTTCGCTTATCTTTTGCGAAGAAAACCCTTGCAAGCTGACCGCAAAATGCGAATCGTAAATTACATTTGCATAACCACACCAAAATGGCTACTGCATCAACAATCGAGCCAACTTAACGACATTAAGCCGGCTGGTTCGTCTTTAACACTGAGAACTCGTCGTTTCACTCGGCTTTGACATCTCCAATTTTAGATGAGCTAATCTGCCCATCATCCACTTTTCCCCGAGATCGGCAGTGGGGCCAACGTGAAACGGGAAAACTCGATCTAACAGTTGAAAAAGGAGCAAAGCACCCACCCCCCCTTCTCTACCCCCACAAAATGAACAGGAGACTAGTTATAATGAACGCTCGATGGAACGTCGTCCCTAACGTGCAGTAAGCGAATACTTTCTAAGCACTAGCGACAACTTTGCTTCCCAAATTTTATCAACGTCTTTAATCTAATGGGGTCGTCGGCGTTGTCTCTGTCAAAAAATTAGTAAATTAGATAATTGTCGCGCGTACCGGGTTTCAATGTTCAAGGATTTTTTTTCCTTCTCCTTTTCTTTTCGCTTCTGTCGCTTTCTCTGTTTTTTTTTTCTTATTTGAGAAAAGAGGGAAAATGTTTTGTGCGAAGAGGAAGAAGAAGTTGTAGCTGAATAACCCCCTTAAGTGTTGATGGTAGAGTGCGTTTGTTTGCACTGCCTTTGGCCACTGGGGGCCTTTCGATACCCGGGAGGTTTGAGGGTCTAGCACCGCCAAACGACGCCCACGCTTCGACGACAGTCTATCGACTGACGACACGCGACACCGATTAATTGCTTTGGGGGCGGGATGAGGACGAAGAAAGAGGAAGACGTAATGAGAATTCGACACAAATGGCAAACAACAGAGTGATGCCCATGTTCATGGTGGTGGTGATGATGATGATAATGCTGCCGGTGATCACAAAGCATTCGTATCTTGGGGGACATTCAAGTTTTGTTTCTGTCACAAGAACAAACAAAAAATGGATCCCACCAAAAAAAGTAGTAAAAATTTTGTTTGTCTTTTTTTCTCAGTTTTGGGCAATTGCTTGTTTTTAAGGTTTCTTTTATAATGCAAGTTTTGTCGTAACTCAGGGTGTTTTTTTCTTCCAAAGCGCTGTTAGCAAAATGCTGTTAAAGGGATAACATCTAGTTAACGTAAAGAATCACTCTGGGTTGTTCGTTAGGGAAACAATTTTAAATTAGTTTTAAAGTACCACCTTTCTTAATTTTAAATTTTTTTCATTTTTTTAACAAGTTTATAAATCTCATTTGATATATTGGTGTTACTAAATCATCATCAACTTGACGAAGTTAAACGTTTTTAGTAAATTTTTTTATAACAAAATTATTCACTCATTGTATACATAATTTAATAATAGAAATAAAAAAATCATGCCTACACGTGCATAGCTTAAAACTTTAATTCAATTTTACTTTTGCTTCATTGGTGTGTCTACAAACCTCTATCTGGTCAGCTGAATTTCGAAACAAATTTACAAGCATTTAGCACAAGGGGGTTACTTTTTTAAAGTAAAAGTAACAATTAATCAATCTAAAATATACTAATGTTTTGTAAAAAAAAATACATATATATATATATATATATATGTGTATAATAATGTCCTTGAAAATATTTTTTTAATTTTGACATATTCAACTGAATAGACGGTGACATTACAGACAACTTGTATTTATGTTTACAAAAATATACATTTTTTATGTCTGGTTTAGTTTTGTGCTTATAGCAATGAAATCTGTAACAAGAAATGTGTTTTTGTACGCATTTTTTGAGTTTGATAAAACCTACCGTTAACCTGGGAGGCGACCAAAAAGTCATTTTTCACGCATTTCTGAATCGATTTCTGATCTCATACTCTCACACTTTTTGTGAAAATACAGTTCAAACTTTTATATTCACATTTTTTATTGAACCACGTCTGACTCGATATCAATAAATTTGTTACAAAAATTGAAAACAAGGTAAAAGGGTGTATTTTGAAATAAATATATATATACGAGTTTTTGCTGTAAAAAATTTACTCAATTACTTTCTGATTCACCTTCGTAGCATAAGAGAGTAATACATGACCGTTTAGAAATGTTGACACTACTCGTATGATGTTCACTGTTTTTAAAAATTTTAAAATACACGTCACAGATTAACATTATTTAGAATAGAGAGATGTACAGTGTTACTCAAAACGCCATGTCAATTGTAACGTAAGGTTTGCATTTTTTATATAATTACATTGATACTTTTTAAATCTTTATTTTACAATATAATTTGCATTAACTAAACAAGACGACTGAAAAATATTGCCTTATATTTACGAAAAAAAATTTCTGTACTTTAGCAACTTACATACACTAATATTCGAAATATTGTAAATATTTTTATATCGAGTTGACAAGTTGTATCGTTTTTTATTATGTAAAATGCGTTTTCTTTCACGTTACAGACGGTTTTTCATAGGTTGCATTTTTTTTGTTAGACATTCGCATATACAGTAGATCATGGGGGTTGTGTTTAATGAAATTTTTGTGTTTATATATGTATATATATTTCTGAGAGCCTTTAACTCGTATTTATGATGGTGGTCTTGAAATTTGCGTCCACTCGTTGTTTTTCTTTATCCCTTGAACTCGACCTTCTTGTCGATTTACCACGATGATGCTGGAAAAAGCACGTTCTTCAACGAAATTCGAGACGATTTTTCATTTCGTTTTTCTTTCATTTATCGTCCGATCTAGAACTCATGGACTTTCAATTTTTCAATTTCTTGATTGCTTGGAAAGAGCTCGATTTATTTTTTTTTAAAAAAAAAAAAGGTTGCATGCCATCGATCTTCGTTTTATTTATATTTTCGGTTCGTTGAATATGAAGTATATATACACTGCACTGATTATTTAGTTTGTGTGAATATTGCGCCTCCATCAAAAAATTAATGCCGTATTGTAAACCCATTATAAACTTGAAATAGATTAACTGGTGTTTTAATCAGCAGCGATAACCGCAAAATTGAGCGATACGACGCACTTTTAGATGAAATACACAAGTTGGAGTTGATGAAACTTGATGCACCAGTAGTTGGCTGTATTGTATGGAGTAGTAGGTAATGATCGAATTGAATTTTCACTCGGGTTTTGAGGTCGATAATAGATTGGCTGTTGCACGTTTGGCGACCGTATGGGGAATAATTGTTTAATCACACATCCGAAACTATCTTTAGTGAGCGGCTTTTGCAGCCCAAATAGATAATTAGAAGCTGTACAAATCTTATTTATCAGCCGTTTACCTTTTCCAAGTTCATTCAATTTCGCTCGTTATGCCCTTTACAGCGGTGTGCACTGCTGGCGTGTAAATGAGTTTTTCCCCTGTAATCACCGAGTTTATTCGTTGATTAATAGCAATTGTGTAATAGGGCCGGCCACGTTTAATTTATTTAAATTTCCGGAACCGGTTCGACCAGCAACTGCTTCACTCTCCCGGAAAGGCCATGCCTCGGGCTCTTGACGGTAGTAGTACCAATACCACATTCGTCGTCGATGACATCATAGTAGGACAATGCGAACTCTCCCACGCGCATCTCTGATGGCCTCGAGCCGTGGACGTAGAGTTAGCTGTCGATAAGAGTTCCGGAATCGATGTTTCCTGTGCCGAAGGGAATCCGGGATTCGGTGCAGACAGCCATTGGACCAGAGACTATTGTGGCCAATTGAATGGCGTGTAAGCGGATCTTTTAATTGGTCCCTCTTTATTGGTATTTGAAGAGCACACGACAGAAGAAAAGGAGGCAGCCCGTGGTGGAAAATACTCTTAAACGAAGATAATGATGAGTGGTGTCGGTGTCGTGTTCTCGCGCGCTTTCTTAAACTTGAGACGTGGCGAAAGTTTTACGAAAGAAGAGGTCCGTTTGTCTCGAGAGAATGTCAAAGGATCGAGAAAAACTGGAAAGACGATGATGGCTTAGAAGAAATCTAGAAGCACATTATCGCCATTACACAAGAATACATAGTAACTCGAGACGTCGTATACACAATAGCGATATAACACTAAGCTCTTTCAATCGAGCTTCTTTTAGTAAGAACAAAACGTAGGCATAACGTGATGTACTATCGATATATAATATTAGAAAAAGTCTTGAGAACTTTGAAGGTTATATCTTATTGAAGACAATAAAAAAATACAGGGTGTACACAAATTTTCTGATACATTTCAATATAATCAATTCCCATTATTGCAAAATTTTAATATTACTCGGCGTATAATGCAGTAGGGATTTATAAACAGAAAAATTATGTACGTCTTTCGCTCACTCCGCATAAAGAGAAGATTGATGGCATAGACTTTTTTATAGAGGTACAGAAAAACATTTATCATAAAAATGAAATATTGATTTTTCATATTTTTAAAAAGGTTGACATAGACAACGGAAGATTGCGCAAAGGATGCATTGCACTCGAAGAAATGAAAACAAATTTAAGGACACGACCTTAATAAAAAAAAACAACACGTTTTTTTGTTTGATAATGCTAGTACTATAAGAAATTTTTCCCCAACGCGTGGTGTTTATTTTACTTTTTTCTCACTCTTTTTTATTTATTGAAAAAAAAAAACTAAAGTAAAGAAGCCATATAGTATTTTCTTTTTTTGAGATACGAATAATATTTTTAAACCCAAAACACTATTGTTTGACACAACAACAGAAATTAAACGGGATAAACAGTAATTATGAAAAGGTAGCTGCGTTAGGTCAGATTGACTTGGTGTATTTTTAGTTTTCGATCGTTTATTGGTCTGATTAATGGCTTTGAGATCGCTCTTTGTTTCGTGCAAAAACTTTTTTTTTTTTAGTCATTGCTTTTTTATTTTTTTTTGACGCTTAACGGATTTTTGCGTGACGTTTGAAGGAAGGCTTGCGTGAAACTACATTTCAACACTTCATAGCAAATGGGGTCGAGCTATTTTATTTTTATTTTTTGCCGATTCATCAGTCATCGATATTAGCTACTCTATCCAATCCTTATTTTCCTCTCCCCCAAATTTTATTTTTGACATCTAAGAGACTTTTTCATCTCATGCTTGACGACACAGAGGTTGAGAGAAGGCTTTTTAGAACCCGTGTTGTTTTGTTTTTTCCCTCCTTCCTTCCTTCCCCCTACCCCTCTTCTCCCCAGCTTTTAGGAAAGCATGAGCGCGTGGCAGGGAAGTTCTCCCTCGGGCTACGAGCAGCTGCCATTAGATTCGAATGCGAGGGATGAATTATTGACATGCATGCCACACGTCCATTATTCTGACAATCATGGCTATTTGGGTTTTAATAAATATGACTCATTACCGACCTCCAAGATGGCCGATAGCGTGTTGGCGAGAAGATGAGGGAGGGGGGGAGCAAAAATAAATGGTGGTGCACGTGACACCGATCGAGTGGGCCGTTCCGTAAACGACCGGGTCAGGGGTTAGAAATTATTTCGTCTCGCACGACCATTGGTAGGTAACGAGCTGAGCCATCTGGCAACGACACTGAATCAGCGTTCCTGCGTCTCGTTACAATTTTTGCAGTTAGGCGGGTTTAAAAAGATTGGAGGAAGAAGTTGAACCCAAAGAGTGGATGGGAGCAAAGAATTTTGTTGATGTTGATACCACTGCAACTGCATCACCTGCAACTGATGAGCGGAATTGTGAAAACGCTGTCATCGAGAAGTGATGCATTGCAAAAATCGCATCTTGGAACTAATCTTATTGTGGTTGTGGTTGTTTACCGTTCTATTCCAACGATCGATCGCGAGAGATCAGGAACGTGGGAACGCATTTTCACAATGTTGGTGGCCAAGTTCGATGTTTCCATCATCAATTATGGCTGTCGGAGCGAAGTGACAACAGACATGCTGATCAATCCATCAACGCAACTTGCAACCATCTTTGTAAGCAGTTCACAAAGCGTTGGAGGGAGGGAAAAGGTCACTCGTCAAAATCATTGTTAACCGTACAAGATGGATGATACTGACGACAAAACTAGGCGACGTGATACTCTAGATTAAATCACGACATGGTCAGGGATAGTGTTGATTTCCGATGTTGACTACAAAAATAAAATAAAATAAAATAAAATTCCAACACCTAAACATAGCCAGTGTTCTGCTATGTTGGAAGAAAAAATATTTAGGTCATTCGAGTGACCATGAACGTAATTAATATTTAACAAAGTATTTATATCCAGACAAAAAAAAATTGATTAACGAAGAAGAAACGATATACTGTATATCATATACCGAGTGGACCAGACAGACTGTTATCAATTTTCAAATAACGATTTCTCATGAACCATTTATGCTAGACAAAATCTAAAAATACATGAAAGCTGAATTCAATATCTTTTTTTAATAAGATATAATTTTATGCTATGGCTTGCATGGTTTGGTCGCAATTGCCGGGCGAAAAAAAGTACCCTAAAAAAGTTGTAAATTAAGTGCTTGTGCCGTTTTTTTGTCTTAAGTGAGCTTTCACGATGCGCGGCTGCAACAGCACGTTTTTCCGGATTTAAAGCTAGTGCACAATTAGACTTTTCCGTCCGATTTTCCTCGTCCGTCCGATTTTTCTATAATTCGGACCGAAATATTTGGTCCGGGTTTCCGGTTTGGTCCGATTTGGTCTGGTTTAGTCCGGGTTGGTCCTGGTTAGTCCGGTTTGGTCCAAATTTTGGTCTGGTTTTGTCCGCACGATTGTTACTTTTTTTTTTACGGACGGATGGAAATCGCACGAATCCTTATTGTGCACTAGCCTTCAGTCTGTAAATCTGCATCAGTAATGCCGGGTGATATTTGTATCACAAACTGGACCTTTCCATCTTCTTTTTAGCACATTATTTTTATTTTTGCACTAACAGTTGTGCACTGAACTTTCTTTGTACTTGTAAAGTCATTTTACAACTTTTTTTAAGGTACCTTTTTTTCGCGCGGTCATTGCTGTCAAACTATGAAAGCCATAACATGAAGTTATATATTAGTAAACAAAATATTTAATTGAGCTTTCTTGTAATAATTTCAGGTTTGGTCTAGATTAAGCGGTTTATGAAATCGCTCTTTGGAAATTGATAACAGTTTTTCGGTTTACCCTGTACATATGAATGTACCTTAATATTATATTTATACTTTTTACACTAAAAAGTAAAGTTAATAAAGAATGTTGGCTATTAGGTTATAAATGGTTTTAAATGCAGTTTATAAATGTCAACTTGAAGAAGCAATGTTACTATCGAGTAAACCAATAGACGTGTTTTATTTTGTCGCCTAATTAAACTAGTTGACGACATTTCAATATGCAGTATTTGAGTATCATATAAATTTATTGTTTGTTTGTTCGTTTGTTTCTATTGCAGTTGTGAAAACCAATATTTACAATACAACATAAATATGACTGTAAATGAATTATAATTATACAAATGTTTGTCAAATAATTTTTGTCATTTAATTTTTATTACTCGCTACTTAAAGAAAAATACAACCCTATAACCGGAGATAATAGCTTCGACTTCTACCAGCACGTCAACGTGCCGACATGTGAAGAAAATCAACGCTGTCGTCTCGTGTTATCCGTCGAATACTCTTTCGTCGCTCGACATTTTTAATCAGTCCGACTCGAAGGCACTTTAATCACTTGGAAATCTGCCTCCATCTCGGCCGGTGCACGTGCGTGTCACCGAATTGATTCGAACGCCTGGCACGCTGAGACCTCTAAGTTTGTCTGGAGCGACGTCTATCGACCACAGACGGTTTAAGGGTGCTTTCTTTTTTCATTTTATCTCGCACTCACTCACTCACTTCTTTTCTCTCTCTCTCTGTCTCTTTTTCTCACACACTCTCCCTTTCTCTTGTGTTCTTGATGGAGACGGATGCCGCGAAAGAAAAACGAGGAGTGTGTCTGTGTGTGCAACGTTCTCGTTTCGTGCTTTCCCGAGCGTTAGGTGGGTGGCTTCGGAGGAAACGGGTGGGTAGGGTTTGTGGCTATCGGCGGAAGGGTCGGAGGAAATGAGCGCGTGCACGGCTAGCTGCCTCGGCTGACAGCCCGACAGTCCATCCGGAACGTTCCTAGTAAGGCTACCTGCCTCGGGCAAAGGCCAAGAGAACCGATGCACGTGCCGTGAAGAAAGGGGAAGGAGTGGAATGAGGGGAATCGAGGAGGAGGTTTTGGTCAACGGGGGCAGATGACCAACATCGCGACAGGAAGACAAAAGACGGAACACACAAAAATAACATTCCGGCAATACAGCGTCTCTGTGTGTTCAGGTGTTATATGTGTGTGTTGGGGGGAGGAAGGGAGAATCCTAAACCTTGTTGACGACTCATGTCTCTTAGCAGGTTTTGTTTGTTTTGATGACTCGTTGACTTAGTTGTATTTTTAGTCATCTATTTTTTGGTTGAGGATTTGAATTTGTTGGTGGTTGACATTTCGGTTCCGCTATTTCGGATTTCAACGTGAGCAATAGGTCGGAGTCAATCGGTTTACATCTCTCAACGCTTCACAGCGGATATGAAGCGTGTGGTTAGGTGTGTATTGAGCATACGTAACCCTTTCATCAGAGAAAGGGAAGGCTCTTTACACTCACCATCAGTCACTCGATCAACAGCGAACTAAAGCCGAACGGTTAATTGGTGTCGGCTGTAGCCACGGTGAAATTCATTTGGCACTGATTAATGAAGCGGAACTTTTCGAAAATGGGAGTTTTCAGCTCCTACTATATTAGCTACTTGAACGTCAAACGCTAATAGCTATTAGTGTAAACGGATTGTTAGCTAATCCCTTTCAAACAGAAGCGATCAAACGCAGAATTGCACGAATAGTCAAAGCACTCTCCCCCCCCCCCCGATAAAGGATGCAATTTTGAAAGAAAAAAACTAAAAACAATTTAATATACAGTACCGGTAATAACAAAATTTTGTTGCAAAGTGGCTCTAAATATGATAAATGAAGTTCACTCTTTGTCGGATTTGTGTTAACTTTGATTAGAAATGTTATTTAAATACGATTCTGCAAACCATGATACTTTAGGTGTGCATACACTAATAAGCTTTTTTTCAACTTACTAGCTAAAATCCCTTGATACGACGGACAGTCTTCACAAACTGAACCAAACAGCCCCATCAAATTTAGATCAAATTTAACTCACTACTTTGAAATCGTGGAAAAGTGCCATTATTGATACAATACCGGTTTTTGCTGGGTGTTCATAACAACAAATTTAAACATCGTGGCATAATGTTAGTTGATTCTAAATAGTTGCTATGATACCTTTCATTTAATAATCATCGAAATAACCACTCAATCACAAAACGTTGGACTTCATCTCGGAATAAACTGTAATTGAGAGTTGACTTACAAAATTTGCTGCGGAACGCGTTGTGTAGAAAGCTTGTATCTCTAGAGTGTTTCCGTTTCGGCACACACTTACAAATAATAAACATAACAAATTTATTCTAGCAACAAACAGCAAATCGTATATCCCTGAAAGTGAATGTCACGGTAACGGGCGTTTGCATATTTGTATTTGTATTTGTCGTTTATTGGTTCACAGCAGTTATATAATTTTATTTAGTCATGTTGAATGTTTTATACGTAAATGCAAATATATGTGGAAGCGATGTTGGTCGATTTGAAACTTGGAAAAGGATAAACAAAATTATTGATCGTAATTCAAGTCGTGACACATTTGATCTAAACACGCCGTTTTATCACTTTCGAATAAAATAACTTAATAAATTTTAATCTTTTGTGATTTATATAAATTTACCGAGAACAATCAACCTGGCTTATAAACACTCAACAGCATTTTAATCAGTTTCTTGAATCATTAAATGGATTTATTTCGTCGAAATGCATCAACACGAATTAAACGAAAACGAGATTTTTCTTTCTTACTTTTACTTGCTTGGTGAACTATTTTATAGTAATAATAATGAAAAGTTATTTGGTATAGTATAATTTACATCCATAAATTAATTAATTTAATTAAATTTTTGCTAAATATATTCATTTAAATTTATTATTGAGGCGTTGTTAATTTTAATTATTTTTAAAATTAATATTTTAAAATATTTGAGAAAAACTTTAAAATAATAATGTATTAAATTTGTCACATACAGACACCAAACCACACACGACCTATGTCAAATTATGTCAAAAACAGAGTAGTAGCTTATTTTAAATTTAAACCATGTTGTTTTAAAGGCGAGACGTGTGACTAACCTTGAAAAAAAACTTGGACGAACTTTTTCGTGACCTGTTTTGAATTGACCTTTTTTGTTGCTTGAAGTTTCAAGGTATGGTCAGTTAAATGCAACGATCAGATTGTAAATTCGAAGTAGAACTTTTCGTCAATCTTGAAGTGGACTGGAGCCAATGAAGCACCAAAGTTTGGCGCCATTCCCAATCAATCGACACTCACGTTCTCCAATACACTAAAAGCTTTGCGCCAAGCCCTTAGCCAATTTGGCGAACATAGAGCGATTTCCTATAATGGATTTTAGCAGTCGCGACTCAAGTTTCTTCACTAACTTAACATCTTAGTAAGCCTCCTCCAACCGCCAATCGATACATAGAAGTATTTACTTTTTCTAATTTTCACACCCGCACAATAATACCTATGTGTAGTGTACCAGTTACATTCATATACGAAAATTTGCAAGATTGGTTTTTAAACAAGTATCGACCTTGTAAACCGAAACGAACATTGATCGAGCTGAACATTAATCGATTCGCTTGTCATTTCAACGGAATTTGCCTATGGGTACAGAAACTTTCCGACGAATTTAGCTTATCGAGTAAAGTGTTCCTAAATATTTGTCGTGCTTGTTGAGTTTGACCAGTTTTTAGTAGTCAGAGAAAATTAAAGTTCACGTCCTCACTTTTCGATATCTGCTGTCAAATAGACAATTACATTTTAAAAACATTGTTGTTGATATATACAGGGTGTCTCAAGTAACTTTTATCCAAATAAATAAAAATCAATCTGATATGCTTCGTTTGTCCCATTTTACAAAGAGACGCGTTATGTTTTATGAATAAGACGTTTTGACAACTTTTAAACTTTTTGTGTGAAGTTGTTGTAAGTCACCCAAACCACATGTTTCTTCAGTGTGGCTGAGGAAATGAATGAAGATCCGATAACCATGAAGAACTGAATACTTATCAAAGTTTGGTAGGCTACTCAAATCAATTTCTCTGTAAAATAGAACCAACCTCAGAACTTGTACACCTCTTGGCTGACTTTGTATATTTGGATAAAAATTGTAAAGATAATTAGTTGTAAAGTTTAGCTATATTCGGAAAAAATACAAAATTGATGCGTTTAATTAATTTGGTGACATTTTATGAGCCCTACCGAAGGGCCATTTGGTTCTAGCGCTGCCTTTCGTGGGGGGGGGGGTTCAGCTCTTTGATAAGAACATTGGTGAAAAATTGATTTTATTACTAAAAATTGATTTTATACTACTCGACTCCTACAGGAGTCGAGTAGTATAAAAAAAGTAGGGTCTGTCATTTTCCATCATTTTCCCCTACCATTACACCTTAGCAGGACTGAACGATTTATTCATTCGCCTATCAGGTTAAGAATATTTGATGCACGTCACCTCTCGATCACAGGGTTCTCGGGGGGATCTTGTTTTCTCCCCTCCCTCACATTCCCCTCCCACTCATCCCTGTGGAGAAATCGTGATGTGCGTGCATTATGCACCAGGCCCTCAAATTACTATCGCCTGTTGGGTTATGAGCGTGTTGCCATTTCTCTCCAGAGACCATCAGACTAGGACGACTTGGTTCAGGAAAAAAAACGGCCATAGAGTATGTTCGAATTACAATATTACTGGACCGTGAGCAAACTCCACCTTAGTACCACATGTCCACCGCAAAACTCCATAGATTTGAAGATCTGTTTTTATACGTTGAGTTTCAGCTCACGTTCGGCACTTTTTTTATGGTTCATTACAGCTTTTCACGAATAAATCCGAAGATAGTTGAGAAAAACGAAAACATTTAACTAAAGATAAAAAAGAAAAACCTCCGAGATTCTTAATATTAATATATACTGTACGTTTCGCTGTGTGTAGTTATTCGCTGTGATGAATGTTATTATTATCATCATACGTATCTAACAACTGGTAACTTTTTATTGGTACAATTTTTCACGTTTGTCACAGGTAGGTAGGTACTTGGGGTTTAACGAGGGCACCGACTGGCTTTTACAGCTATGTCATTTGGCCCTCAAACTCACATCACGTTTGTCACATCTTCAGCTTTTGAGATAGGTAAGGTGAAAACATTTCCTCCTAGTTTTAATCCCGTTAGGGACATAATTTCCAAAAATCCTTCTTTAGTAGATGTGGGATCTCGAGTAGTCTACATTTTAACGTTAACTAGCATCAATTCTTATTTTAAAATTTGGAGTATAATGCCAATCGTCTACTTAGGCCAGGATGATTTTAATCGTTAATATGTTATGATTTTTGTCTACCGGGTAATGTAACTTTACTTTCCGAGTCGAGTAATAATATATTATACCCACCTTTCCACACTCCAGGGAGTTAGCTAGGGTCTTTGAAAGGAAGCACAATCATCGAATATCTCCGTTTGGGATGTTAAGTTCAAATTTATTTATTTACATATTTATAAAAGCAATGGTTTGTTTAAAGAAAAATTATGTCTACTTGTGAATGAGTTTTAACAATTTAAATGGTGGAGCCTCCACCCAAATCGTACGGGTCAAGCAATTTCTTCCAACCCCGCAACTTAATTTATCCTACCCGTACTTTACGTCAATTTGCTTTTGCTAACCGCTCATACCGTGTTTGTTGTTGCTTCCTTGTCTCGTAGCGGGTTGTGAAGCTGATCGTTGATGGTGCAGGTGGACAGCACGTCGGGTTTCACCAAAAGTGATCGTGACTTATCGTTACATTGTCCATTGATGGATGTTCAGCACATCTCGTTCATTCTCACTTTCCCTTTCTTTTTAGAACTGAGTCTCTTCCAGCCACTCTCTTGTTGTTGACTGTTTTCTCTTGTTGCCGTCTGCTCTCTGTCGTTTTTCTTCACTGTCACTTCACAAGCCGGTCGGTTTTCATGGCATCAGATGTACAAGTTGGCCGATGACGTTATTTGATGAGGTGATGAACGTTATCAAAGGCAAACCAAAGAAATTTGGAAAATAATTTGGAAACCTTTATAATATCCCAATTGACTACTATAATACCACTATGTGATGCCCTCGGAACCCCACATGGGTGCCTAAGTCATGAAAATAATGTATCTTCCAAATTTCATTTTCCTAGGTTAAACGGTTTAAGCTGGGAGTTCATGAATCAATCGCTGCAAATGTTAGTTTCTCATAAGAAACTAACATTTTTTGAGTGACTATATTATGTTAGTCTGTTAACTTCAACAATATCGCATAAACATACTTTAAGAAAAAATAATTTTTACAATACATACATCATTATGATAAGATAATCAATAAGGATGTTAGAATATTTATTAAAAAGCAGACAAAGTTGTCTGCAGACCCCTCCTTTAATTTCGTACGTTTTCGTGTTTACGCTAGTGTGTAGTGAAGAATAGGATTGTTAAGAATGAATTAAGAAGTGTAGTTATGGTTACAATAATGTCGTTTTGGTTGTTTATAATTTTAACTAGTAGGATAGTAGGTAACCATTGCACTAGCACGTGAAGATGTTGTTCTCTTTTTTATATATCATAACCACTTCCGGCGCCATGGAGGTCGGACGTATTTCTTTGGCGCTCAGTCATTTGCCTGCTCTTGTTCGAAAAATATCAAGAACTTTCAGATGATATTACACAAGTAATAAAGAAGAAATTTTCTACAAAAGCACAAAGAGACAAGCTTACAACAAAAACTGAGATTCATGATTCATGTTCCATGAATGCATCTAGTTTGTCGTACTTTGCAACAAAACCTTAAATGCAGCTACCATTTCATAAGATATTCAAGCCACCCAGGAAACCATGAGTGATCAACAACCAAATGAGAATGGTGGCCTTGCAGTTCTACTGCTGGACCAAAAGAATGTTGGTGATCATCTCAGTAAAAAATATGTCTACAATTTGCGAAGTGCGCGATCGGATTTATAACACTTCGACAACAAGTAACTGAAATTTTAACATATATAAAGTCGACACCATCACGGAAAGTTGAACCTCTAAATATCTTTCTAACTACCGATGAATTCATGGTTCACAGTCAGCAACAAAACAACATAATGGATCATCAGATTCATACAAGCGATGAACCAACAGATGATGGTAATGCGAATGAATGGCATATTGTCAACACAAGAAAGAAAAAATACATTGAAAATATGCCACTGCAACCTAGCAATCAACTTAAGGAACTTCTTGAACATTATAATTTTCAAGTAATCCAATGTGATCGATGGAAAAAGGATAACGATATAACGTCCAAAAACATTTTTGTTAGAATTGTTGCGAATAATCTTGAATCTATTTTCAAAATTGACATGTAGCCCAAAAGAATGTCAGTGAAAACATTTTAAGGTTCTAATCCGACCTTGATAAAACAACTCCATCAAAACGATGACAAAATCAACAACCATTCTACTACCACTACGGAACAAAATGTGTGTAAGGTCACATCTTGTGATAATGTGCCTAAATGAAATGACAAACATTTCATTCAACAATAGACCGAGAGGTTAAGATCGTTTACTTGAATGCACGGTCTATACGAAACAAAGCATTCTCGTCATTATTTACACTGACAAACCAAATATTATATGTGTAATCGAAACATGGTTCACAGATGATAATTCAGACATCGTTGTAATCTACAGACCTTCGTGGATTAGTATTGATTCTTGCATTGATGTTCTTACAAAAAGCTTTTGCTTTCATAACAGGACACTGTTCAAACTAATTCTTTAATTGCAGTTGTGTGGCTATGACTGTCATCCTATCATTATTTTTCTCTCCAGAACTGGTGGTACTATTATTGATCAAATTTTTAAGCTTTCCATTCATTATATGAATATACATTTGGTTCATACTTATCGTTTAGTCCATGTCGTCATTTTTTTATTTATCTGTCCATTTTGATCTACACTTTACTCCTGTCCGACTCTCTCAACTCGCTACAACTACAGAGATGCTGACTGGCAGGCAATAGATGGGTTTATCTGTACTCAGATTCCTGTCTGGATTAGTAATTGTTCCAACGACATTAACATTTTTCTTGACATGATATATACTGATATTTTTTTATTTTATGGTTCAAAATGGCCTTTGCCTTACTCGCGCCGATTTGAATTTATTTTATTTATTGCGGAACCGCTCACAAGGAACAAAGGGCACATTCAAAAAACACAAAGAAAACAGATACACAAGAATTTAAAAAAAAAAATTTTAAAATTTTATTAATCCCCATCACATTCCTTAAAATGGTGAACTATAACATTGTCGTCAATATAAGACCTTAATTTCCCAAAGAGAGAGAGAGAATTTAAGGAAGCTTCAAGCACATTACAAAACAGGGAAGTCAATCCCTGTAAAATTCTGCAATTACTGTGACAATGCAATCGATAATTGTTGTATCTTATGCAATTTTTTCTGTTACTGAAATAATGATTAATTCACTCGTATTCTTGTTAATACCGAAATAAATCAGATCCTGCAAAAGTTGGGAACGTGAGACACCATTGTAGGCTCTAGATACATCTGACTTCACAATTACAGTGATATAATCGTTATAATATATAAGAATATCATGGAAATGGCGATTAATAATCCGAATGTGTTTCTCCCAGGTATTCGACCAACCTGGTTTTTTGGAAATAAGGAAAGAAGATAATTCTTTAATGGAGCAAAAATAAAACCATCATTAAGTTTTGAAATGGGTGGTAAAACAGCAATAGGTCGAATGTTTTTAACATCACTTTGGAAAACTGATACAATAATAGGTTTTTTTCCAGGCCGTTGGATATTTACAACTCACTACAATTGGAATAGAAAAAACTCCGACAAAAACTGAAGCGCCAGAAATATCAAATTTTTAATAGTGCATAAGATCAGTTATAAGATCATCAGGAATTGTTTTGGGGGTTTTTGCTTCTTTATAGCTATAAAAAGGTCGGAAGGGTTCATTGAAGTAAGCCCAACAAATCTCTTTTTGGGCATAATGTCAAAAGTGTTATGGTGGATAGTTTTTACTCCATTTGTATTCAAAGGATTGTTACAAAATTGCAAATATTCAGCATGTTTTTCAGGATTAAAGGTGATGGGTTTTAAATTCATTTTCTTTCTGATTAAAGCCCAAAGTTGTTTTCCTCCATTAATGAGAAATTTAAACGCAGTTTTTCGTTTACTAATGCGAATAAGTGATTTAAGAACCACTTTACCAGTTTTGAAATTATGGTAGTCAAGGGACCCCTTTTTAAATAAGATAAAATTTTGGTTATAAACATTCCAGGCTTTCTCAATCCCTTCATTCCACCAGTATTTGCCTGTCCTCAACGACCCAAATTTTTACTTTAGACCAGCCAATAACAAAGCTGAGTGAATAATCGCCAGCCAGGCTGACAACATAGAATCAGGATCAGAAGTATGAGCCCACAAGTTAAAATCAATATTACAAAGAAATTGACACCAAAGGTGCCAATTTATGCGTGAAAAGCTCGGATTAATTTGTGAAGTCAAAGAGGTCAAATTTCTTGAAATACAAGGTAAGCAAGGTTTATTACAATAGCGAGGTAGTCAAGTTTTGGGAGTTGAAAGTATTTCGGAGAAGATAAGCACACAGAAATTTGATTCAGTGAATTCGCCGTAGATCGAGTAGCCCGAGTGAGAACAATACCAATGGAAACAAAATCAAAATCTTTTTTTAAAAATTACGTGATACAATCAGTTGAAATCACCTACAACTATGTTCTTACAATTGTCTTTTAAAATATCAGAAATGGTTGTCAAGCACCCAGTCACACCAACTCGTGAGGTTTTATACAATCCAATAATACAGATATCACTACCATTTGTTGGTATGTTCAAGGCCAAAAGGCGAATTAACCGCTGTTTCTACTTTTTCGGCAAATATGTATGTATGTGTGTGTGTGTGTGTGTGTCTGTGTGTATG
>JAQIWH010002730.1:0-23034 GCA_034695005.1 Cryptops parisi | reverse complement strand
CCCCCCCCCCCCCCCCCCCCCCCCCCCCCCCCCCCCCCCCCCCCCCCCCCCCCACCAACCATTCTAGCATTATCATCTTGCTATCATCTGTTGGGCGCCTATTGGAATTCCTTTTTTTCACCATCTTGGTTTTTCACCCCCAGGCTGAAGTTGGAAACGAAGGTTTTGCAGACTCATTCCTTTGTAGCAACACTGTTATTGCTTGGAATCACTCGTAAGAATAATCTCAACTTCTTAAACACAAAAGTGTTCATTGTGAAGTTGTCACAGAAAAATGCTTTGCCTCTCTTGTTTAGTCTCTTTGCACGATTCTGCGTTCACAAAGACTGGGTGGTCCAGAACATCAATGCATTAAAAACATTTCTTCTTTTTGGTTATTTGACAACGCCTTGTTAGCATTTAGGATTAGAAAAAAAAAATAGTAATAATAATGACTGTTTTACTAACAGAATATACCCGGATACATTGAAATTGCTGAATATTAAAAATTTTAAAATGCATCAGCAAAAACTCAACTTGGTGAACTGAAGACAAGTCATAGATGAATGAAAGTTTAAATACAAATTTTGAACCGAAAATAATGAAAGTTCAATACTAATTGCAATTCTATACTAATTTCTCAATTAACAAATGAAATCCATAACAAGTACATTGGAACCTTTATATTCGTCACTTCTTTTTTCGGCAAAATAATGCCGCGACATTCGTCCAAAAATTCAATATTTGTCACCAAAAGTCATAGTCGGGCTCACGAAAAGTCAGCATAATTTATATAAAAGTCATTATTGAGAATAATAATAATATTACAGAATATTAGAAAGTAAACTAAATGAGATGCGAACTGCTAGCAGTAAGGCTTGGGTCAACAAGACCTGGATTCACAGAGTACAGTATTTGCAATTGAGCTATATTCGTCAGATTCAGTATTCATTTCTGCTGGAACGAATTAATGACAAATATAGAGGTTTCATGTACAGTATTGTATAAATAAAAACTAAGTTTTTTTCATCCTCTTTTAAACTGAAATGTGTTAAGTGGTTATTTGGATGGCTAGGTTTTAAAATTACAGCAATCAATGGTTGCTCGCTCACATAAACTGTAGGTTTACAATGAATAAATGTACAGTATTATCTTTGTGTTTAGTGACTTAAAATGTAGGTATATCGTCAGCAACACTCGAAGAAACAGGTACCCTTCCGTGTGACAAAATCACAGAATTGACAGGACTTCGACAGTTCGACCCATCAAAATTTAATACAACAATGAAATGTACCACACCTCTACGTATGTTAAAAATTTTAACTCTCTAGGTCATCGAGAAACTACCAAAACAAATAAAGATTCTAAACAGGTCCAACCATTTCAACGCTAAATTAAAGGTCGGTAGCTGGTCATACGCCATACGGCTGTGTCATTTGGTCATTTTATTAAATTGGGGAAGTACAGGAATGACGATGGAGTGAAGATGATGGAATAGGTTTTTATGAAGCAGGAGGAAACGGGAGAACCCGGAAAAAACCTGCCCGCGTGGTGTCAGACCCCAAACTGAATCCACATAAACAAGTTAAATAAAAGGGGTTACGGTAATAGAAATACTTTAAACTGAACAAAAAATATCAGAAGCATACTTTATTCGCATATAACGAACATCTGAGAATGTAAATAAAAGTCCCATCGTGTAAATTAAACTTTTCTCATTATGCGCAATAATTTCAATGGGAGGGTGGATTGTGTTCGTTTTTTTACACAAAACATTGAAAGTGTCATACGTTAGTCAAAATGCTGGGAAAATAAATAAAATTTTAATGAGATGTTTGGTTTACATAGCAACCGAATTTCATTATATTAAGGTAAGAAAAAAAAAGGGGGGAGGAGGCTGTCAGAAGAACCTGTTGACTGGAAAATGAACCGTGTTGACATAGCGCATGCTTTCTATTCCTAGTGATGGAATGATTGGTCGACAGCACATTGCCCAGTGAAGGAAAACAGGGAGGAGGGGAAAAGTGACTACAAAATCAAAACACAAGATGAGGAAGGGTGGAGGAGGGGGGAGATTGGCCAAAAGTAGGGAGGAAAATTCTTAAGGTACAAGTCAAAAGGAAACTTGTTACTATGGTGACAGCAAATTGAAAATAGGGAGTTTTCCTGTTACGAAAAAAAAAGTCATAATTGATTTTCTGTACTGCTAAAAACAGCATCGTGAAGATGACATTTCATCAGAAATTGAATCTTTGGTGTAAAAAATTGGACTTGTGAAAGAAAAATAAAGAGGAGGCAAAAAAAAGGAAGAAGTTTTCTCGTCACGAAAGCTTCTTTTGCTGTTGAAATTCGTCTGGAAATGGGGGGAGGATATTGTGTATCGAAACCATGATGAAATTTAAAACCATTTTCATTCAAGCATAGAATCAATTTCCTGAATCCAAAGTCAATTTGACTTAAGTAGCATTTGAAAAAAAAAAAGGGTATGCAATACTGTAATCCTATGGACCGTACCTATAGCCAATGGGAAATTACTTTGCCAACGAGATGGGTGCGTTACTTGTAGTGAAGATGTACTGTATAACTAACAACATACACATGGCTATTGCAGTTTTAATCTAAAGTAAAACCAATTATATGATAAAAACGTTTTATACGAGTAACACAAATCATGAAAAAAATTGGGAATTTTTGGAGAAGGATGCTTTTTTTTTGAAAAAAAAAGAATAATGATTTTCTTTGACATTTTCGAACAAAGAAAAACCGGCACCATGAAAATGACATTTCATCATCATAACTCAAGTTTTTGGTGACAAATTTTTTGACTCGTGAGAAAACACAAAATTCTCGAGTCGGATATATAATTTAGTTTATAAAAGCAAAATCTCTTGTGAATGTAAATAGAAGCACATACATTTTTATCCCTTCGTTTTTAATGTATATTACAAGTATACAGGATAGCCCAAAACAGACGTAATAAACCAAAAAGGACACACTCCACTTTTGTTACATTTGTACCCTATTTCTCACCCTATACAAATATCGACGATTATTCCATGATAAACTGAGGGGCTTATTTCCAAAACGTTTTAACTCCACTTTCGATCATTTTTTAGGCTCCGAAATAGGCACAGAAAAGCACTCTCAAAAACCACGTTTATATGCATATTCCACTGAATAGCATGTGCGACTTGCAGAGAAGCTGTTGTCGGGGCAGCATACCTTTTACTCTTTAATGCTGTGTTGTATCATTATTTCGGTTGCACATTGTTGGAAACAAATGCAACAAAAGTGGATTCTGACTAAATGGAGTCGTGGAAACAACTTTCTAAATATGTGTTCATATCTACCACGTATTTGCTAAAATTTAAAAATGGGATTTTCGTGAAAATTAATTTCAAGGTCAATGAAAATAGCACTGATGGAAAGGCTCCTCATACACAAACAATATTTGCCTGACACATTTGTTTGTCACGTGCTTTGTTTTCATAATATTAATAATTTTCATAATATTTTTCAATAAAAGACTCACCCTATATAAGCCTACTATACATTCAAATTATTTTATTATGCGAGCTCCTTATATGCAATTTCACTACTATACGATGACAGAAATCCTGAAAAAATGATCGTCACATGCAAACAATTTTTCGCTATTACGCGATTTTGTACACAAGTAGTGAACACCAAAATATTGCCACTTCATGAGAATTTGTATATACAGTATGCGATATTTTCAGACAGAACGTAACTCTCACATAAAACCATGACCTTCTGTAGTTCAGAGTATAAAAAGCCCAACTAGATTCATCATTAAAACTACGAGAACACAACTACATCTACAAGTTTTGTAGAAGAAAACAAAAACACAATAATAAAAACACGTACTAAAACAGAACCTCATGTTTCAGGTAAAAAGGATACCAAAAGCTTGTAGTCAAAAAAAGAACCCCCCTTTTTTTGTTCATTGGCGTGGACCCATAAATAACGTTCGACAAAAGGGCCCCCAGGAAAGGGGGAATTTGCCCTTCCCACTTGGCCTGCAAAGTGTACTAAGAACAACTGGCGGATCCATTCGACCCCACCTCCCGCTGATGCTTTTTCAAACCCCAATTCCTGACTGAAACCAATTGCTCAAAACCCTATTTACGACCTTTAGGGGTTTGTATTATATATATATACTTCTTTTCTGTCTTCTTGTGCACGAGCTTGGTGCCAAAGTCCAAATAGCTTCTCTCGCCCCGAAGCGAAAGAAACTCACTACCAGAACTGAGTGAGTGAGAAAGAAAACAAAACTTGTCATCTTCTTCAACGAAGAAGTTCCCATCGAGAACCCAAAAGGTTCTTCCATTATTTCGGCAAGGGAAAAACAAGAGCAAAACAATGAATTTGGAGCACAACACCACCCAAGCAACTGAGAAAGAAATTTTGGAACTCAATGGCGCGTTAAAGACAAGGATCTCCAAGAAAAAAAAATCGCGCTAATGACAAAGACTTTCAGTACTAGAAGCATAAAAAAGAGGACATTGCAATTTTGTAAACATGAGAGCGATTTTACGACATTAACAAACAATGCCTTGAACACACTTTTTTGTGTGTTCAAGTCTGGTCTAAAAGCATTTCTTAAAAAACTGGTCGATCTTCAAGACTTATAATTTCACGCTAATAACCCACACTTTGGTTGTCTTGCAGTTTTGTACAGTACCGATATACTGCAGCAAAACTGTAAATATCTAATTTTTTTTGTAATTTTAGTCAGATCTGACATTTTGAAAGCATTTCATAAAAAAATGGTCAATTTTCAAGACCTACAATTTCACGCTGACAGCCCGCACTTTAGTTATTTATCTTGCAGTTTTGCACAATTCAGTACAACTATGATTTTGCATAATCAACAAACAATACTGTATATGTAGTATTTAGATTAGTATTTTTGGTACTTTAGTGTTCATCTTAAAGCTTTGAATAAAAATAGACAATCTTCAACATGTATAATTTTACGCCCATAACCCGCATTTCTGTTAGCTTGCAATTTTTTTCCGAGTGTGATTTGACAACATTAACATCAAAATATGAATATCTGTATTTTTTGGTACATTTCCAGCCTGGTCTTAGAAAAACTGCATAAAAATGGTCAATCTTCAACACCTATAATTGTATGCCGATTACCCGCATGTCGACCTAATTGCAGAGCAGCAAACATATCTCGTTCAGTACATTGAAAATGTACTGAACTACAGCAAACTCTTTATATACTCTTTATATAACGACAGCATGCTCTTTATATACTGTCCTATAAAGATGTACTGTATGTACATACATAAACATAATGCAAAGAATCCATTTTTAATTTCTGCCTGTTTCGATTTACGCGACTTAAAATTCATGCAATCTTTGAGTAATTCGATATTCAATTTATGCGTGTTTTGATTAACTCCATTTTTGAATTCTGCACGTTTCGATTTATGCGAATTTAAATCGTTGAGTAATGCGATACCGGTATTTGATTTATGCGAGTTTCAAATAATTCCATTTTTGATTTCGGCAAGTTTCGATTTATTTATATAGGCCTATGCAACGTTTTTTCGTGGACTTATGAGATATATTTTATTTATGCCAAAAATTTATGCGGTTCTCAGTTTATGCGTTGTTTTGGTACATTGGATTATATGTTATATTTCCACAAACGACCGTAGAATGATAGTAATACGTTCAATTTCCAGCTCGCTCAATCACAAGTAAAGCTACAAGTAATATAAAGAGTATTAAAAATCCTTCAAAACTACAAATTATTCAGGAGATTGGTTTCCAATGTATTTCAATAATACAAACATCACATAAAACAAGTTTCCCAAATAAGAGCCAACATGTTCCGATTCCGAGGTTCGCATAAGCTTATTTCGAAGTTTAAATTTCTTTTTTTTTTCTAATGATGCATATTTTTTTACACAATTATTTATTAGGTTATATAATTAGCGTGTAAAACCGAATCTAAAAATTAAATACAGCATTTAAAAACAAAAAAACAAAAATCAGTTTCAACGATGATGACTTTTTTGAAAAGTCGAAAACTTTGTACTACATATTTCATTAGCTTCAACATTTTTGTTAGTTCAAATATTCGATTCGCCATTTTTTATTTTCCAATTTAGTGAAATAAAAAAAAAAATAAAATAAAATAAAATAAACCGGTCACTAGTGGTTCATGACATTTAATTATTTCTCATTCATTATCCTATTATGTGAGTGAAATAAATTTCGTCAAGTGCCAACAGCTTCTTTTCACAAAGTGAACTTGGATCATTTTTATTTCATATAGCCTCGAGACAAGAATGCCGAAAAAGAGAAGCGAGAAAAAGATTTAATATTGTTACAGAGACTTAAGTAATAAGAAAAGTAAAGATTAAAAAAAAAATATCCTTAGTTTATCTTTGAAGATATAAAAAAAGACCTCACTTTTTTGTTTCCCCACTATTTTTTTTTTTTGCTAACATCCCCACTTGCCGATGATCGTTTCTTCACGAATTAAGAACTTTGTCACGTTCCATTTTGCTTTTTCCTCCGCGAAATGAAAAGATTAATTTCAACAGCAGTTGACGTTTGGAATGGAAAATTAAGCTTCCCCACTGGTTGGTAATTTTTTGTTTCCGAATTCCAAATTTTCTCTTTTCGAACTAGACCCACATATTACTCGCCACTTAACTCCTCTCTGATGGGAAAAATTAGTTAACGTGCCAAATGAGACATTAAAAATTTTGCCTCGCGCTGCAACTGCAATACCAATAAGAAGTTCCCTTCCCATGTTAAATTTATACAGGGTGCAAATTAAACTATAAAAACTTATATGGTACGATATGAATGTGCCAATGTGTTTATGCAGACATTGCATGTATACAGGGTGTCCTAGACAAGGGTTCCCAATTTTATATTTGAAAAACTAACAGAATAAAAATTCTGAGTTTTGGATATAATAACATCTTGAGGGGGGGGTCTTTTCAATAGTGCTATTTTCATTGACCTTGAAATTGATTTTTAAGAAAACCGCATTGTCAAATTTTAAACAATGCGTCATAGGTATCAAGTCACATTTAGGCAATAACCCATATATTCATATTCCACTGTCGTTCCAATTATTTCCAACTGAAAAATAAAACTATTCAACAATACACCATGTAAAGTATCATATTGCTGCAGCAGCTTCACTGCATATCAAGTTTGCTATGCAGTAAAAGTGATTTTGACAGTAGTTTCATATTCATTTTAGGTTTAAAATTAGATTTTACAGAAGGCAACTTTAAATTTGTATTTAAATTAACCATGCAAACAACTAAATTCTCTTTTGCTGCATAGCAAGATTGATATGCAGTGAAGCTACTGCAGCAGTATGGTACATTTAGTATGGTGTGTTGTTGGATGATGTTTTTCTCGGTTGGATTGTTGAAAATAAATAAAACGACAGTGGATTTTGACTACGTATATGGGCTATATATTGATTACGACTTTCTAAATATGACTTAATACCTACGATGCATTGTTTGAAATTTAACAATGCGATTTTCTTGAAAACTAATTTCAAAATCAATGAGAATAGCACCATTGGAAAGATCCCCCCTCAAGAAGCTATCATATCCAAAACTTAGAATTTTCATTAAACAGTTTCAGCTTTTCGAGTATAAAATTGGCTAAAAGGGGCTAGGACACTCTGTATACGAGTGTCGGTAATATCGGTAAAGTAGAGCGACAAATTTTTAGAAGAAGATAAAAATCGGCAGAAAGTGGTGGTTTGTTGGGAATTTGTTTTGCACCAAACTGCAGCTTATTTTTTAAACTGTAGGCATTGAATAGTGCACAGGTATACAAAGCAGAGATGCTAAAAAAAAAGTTAAATTTTTCTCTCCTTCTCACGTCCCCGCCTCTTACCATTCACTCGTTTCTTCCGAGATATTATCACGGATCTTCTGGGGCTTCAAACCCTTTCGCAAACCCAAGGCCAAAGAAAAGCACTCTTTCCAGAAGCTTCAGCAAAACCTTAAAATTCGTTCAATGAAAGGAGTTTTAAAAACAGTTTGGATTTTCTGGATCATTTGTGAGCCCGAATTTTTATTACGTTAATTTAAATTCACTCGTGCTGCAGTTTTAATTTCATCCCTGAAAGCGTTTCATTAATTTTTAAAATGATGAAGCGCAAAAACAAAAATTGGATTAAACCTCGTCTACGCTAGTTAGCTGGTGGATTATTGATTGTAGTAATGAATAGTGGTGCAGCTAGTCTTTTATTGATGCCCTTTACATCACGTTCCCCTGTGGGACTAAATGTTTGTCACACCCTGTATGAATCACGATCGTTGATCCTTTGTAAATGTCACAACGACGACACACTTGCCTAGTTTGTTTTTCATTCTAAAGACATCATATAATAGTTGAACGAGTACTAAAAACTGAACTTGTGTGTACTTTAATACAATACGCCAGTCTTTAATAGTAGTTGTATTAATAAATGAAGTGTATAAAGTTCAATGCTACTATTTTATTTACTATGAAGTCATAATCATCGTCAATTGAACGAGAACAAACTTCTATTCTATACAATATACAAAAAATATAGTAAAACACTAGTAACTACATATGCTCAATATGGAATGCAGGATAGTCCAACAAAAGTCTGGATAACTAGACAACATTGACGTACTCAAAACAATCAAAAGATACACTAAAAACTCGATTACCCGAATCACAATTAATCAAAATTCCGGTTTATTCGAATCCGGTATAAAATGTCATAAAAGTCGATACATTATCGAAAAATCATTGGCATTAACGATAGCTATGGATAATATTTATCAAACAAAAAATGATTGTTAACAAATGATTAAGTTAATACTTGTACATATTATTTTATCAAATGTTCACGTTTTTTAACTTGTACAACGTTGTTGGCTTTTTTTAAATACCAACCGGGCCTTTACATTAAAATTCCAGAATTCCATGTTTCGTTTATCCGTAATAGGCCTGGTCCCATCATATTCGGATAATCGAGTTTGTAGTGTAGTAGATAGAATAAAACCATGGAAAAAAAATCTACACCGTAGCTATATAGTACAAGAATTATTCGATTTATGCAAGGTCACTTTCGCGTTAATCGAAAATCACATATATCGTAATTTCAATGAAGTGGCAACTCCACAGCGCACAATCGAAGCTTGAAAACCAGCATTTGCGCTACACATATCGTAACAGAACAAGAACAGAGGGAGCAGAGCGTTCAGTCACTTGTGTAACACCGCACAAAACTAAATAACGAATAATAACGACATTTTCTCGGTGATGATACTGAATTTCTCTCATGCATATAAAAAATCTGATCTATCGAAGACTTTCTGTAGTATGTACTTACGTACAGAAGCGTAGGGTTTAGTAGGCTATACAACACGGACTACAACTACTGTATAACACAATTAAGAAATTTTCTCCACTTTCCATAATTTCTTAAACCATAACTCTTTGGCTTTTATGGTTGTATCAAAACATTTCTTTCAACATCATCAATACGAAACCATACATTTACAACCTGTAGCTTGTTCACAGATCACAGCGTCCAGATGGAGCAGACTTAAGCGAACATGACTGGGGTTTCTTTTTGAAGCCATTGTAGCTACTGACCCATACAATTTGGTATCGTTAGACATCAGCACGACGAGAAGCCAGAAAAACATCACTTTCCGGCATGGGTTGCTCGACCATAGCCTACAAGAACTCTCTTTCTTGTAGCTATGGCTCGACAAACTGCAGCTCGTTTTATGACGATCCTGGTGGGGGGAGGGAGCACTGGTTTTGGAACATTACATTACCGAAGCCTCTGGAAGCAGTGTATCCAATAAAAACAACTGCCTAGAACAACACAACCACCATCATAATTAAGTACAATAACTGAACAAAATTTTTCGCATTACTGCTTATGTAAATCTGAATATGCAAGGTTAGCCAATAAAAAGTTAGTTAGCCTCTGGAGATTTAACCAATAAAAATAACTATAAAGCAGAACACACCCACGTACTGTAGGGTAGGCTATATGTTACTGGCACTGCATAGAATACAGACCTTCTACATAATGCCTGGGCATTCTATAGAACGTCAAGTTGGGTTTATGAAGTTCATTGAAATAAGTAGTTACATCAAGCCAGAAGTTAGGTTAGATTTAAATGTGGGCTTAAATTGTTTTTTATATAGAAAATGATAGTTTTCTAAAAGAAAACCAAAAGAAAGATTACCTAAATACTTTAACCTAACCTAACACCTCGCAGTTGTATACCGGTACATCAGATTTAGTTCATACTTTGCCAAATGTGGCTAGGAATTTCATACATAGAATGTCTATGGGAATGCCTGGATTCTATATATTGCTGGTGTTATATATTAGATATTTCACTAAATGACACCAAACTAAAGAAAAACTTCTGTTTTTACTGATTAACTAGAGTTACAAAGTCCAGAATGATAGATTGGTAGGTATTTCTAACTGACAGATTGTGGAGATATAACATTAATTGTATACGTGACGCTACACTGTTCTCTGTTTGGGTTGTTCACTAATTGGGTTTTCAACCCATGCCATCTGCAAAACACCAATCTTTTCCCATTTTGATGCCAAAAAAAGAAAAAAGAAAAGATTAGAAAAATGATATTTTTCAAGGGTCGATTTCCTTCGTCATTACTCGTGTTAGAGAACACTGAAGACATTAGCCTGAATCGTTAGGTGCACTTTCTCATGCAATCATCGGCCTATAGGCTCAAAGTAACATGCAAAATGCGACACTTGTACCTTCATTACTGCTGCGCAAAAGCAAATGTAAATTATGATGACATTAACTCAACACACTGTCAGCTCCCTTTTATGCAAAGTGTGTAGATGGAGGGGGGTTAGAAAAAAAAGCCTTCTTTCTTATTTTTCCCTCATCCCCCCCTTCTCTTCTCTTTCCTCTGAAAGTCTGTTTTCATTTTATTTCTCATTGATTTTTCCCTCATCTCTTCGTGTTGTTCTCACTACCACAACGTTTCCCCCCTTTACCCATCTTTTTTCGTGACAGCAAATGGCATTAGACCTAAATACAATGGCATCTCACTGCACTCATGTTTGCCACATAAATTCGAATTTCATTTTCTCTTTTTTTCCGACTGAAATGCCACTCTTCATCTACGAATTGAATGCCCGTTTTTTTCTCCACAATATCGCTGTCGAAATTTCGGTAAATCAAAATTAACAAATAGAATCGCTTTGATATTATACTGTTGAACATAAAATAAATAGAACAGGATTCAACATCATCCAGCAGTTTGAAATACGTTCAGTGACATTTCAATTCAGCGTTTTTCTTGTAAGAAATCTGAATCAATTCACTTGCCGTGTCACAGCACGGGTTACCTTACCTATACCTACCAATGATCCGAGAAAATTAAACTTGCGAATGGACTGTTTCACGAAGATAAACTATTGCCACACTAAGTTCATTCAAGGCCTCCTGTCTGTCACATGCAAGAATTGGTCAATTTTAGGTATGGCAACTCGGGCTGTTTGTTGACAACTGTGACGTTAGCTTGCTCTAGCTTCTCAACCAATGAAAAGTGATTGGCAAGAAGCTGACGTCCACAGTTGTCCACGAAATGCTCCCATGCCACATCAAAAAATTGCGTATATCAGATGGCCATAACACACATGATATTCAGCAGTGACGGAGTTATAACAGACGTTTAGGAGGGGGGAAGGGTTCACCATCTAAAATTGAATGACAGACATGTCTAAAAATTACGTTGTTTCCACAGCAAATCAGCTCCTAGTGAATACTTCAGTATTTAGACCCCAAAAAAATGCACAATTCAGCAGTTTTTGCCACTTTTTTTTCACAAAAAAAAAAATCCATTCAACATTAAACCCATCAATGAAATAAACATGTGTGGAAAGTGTTTGACCTCCCCTCCCCCCAATAAATCCACCAGTAAATGTCAGTTTTTCCCAATTTGTTCACTGAAGCGTAGAATGATCTAAGATTTCGACTTTGCAACGATTTCACGTCCGACTGTATATTAATTTTGCAAACTGATGAAAACATTTGACAAAACGAAAATAACTCGAAACAGAAAATTCAAAATTCCCCAGATTCGACCGAAACTTCTCGAGATCAACAACAGCTCCCAAACAAGATTCAAGGTACAGGGACAATCAGAGGCGAACCGAGCTTTTGAAACGAGTGGATTCGATTATTGCATGCATAGATTTGTTGGTGGTGCCTGCTACGCTTTTCAAAGGCGGCTGGATCGCTTGTAGTCCAATTAGAATGGCCGACAACGTAATTGCATTGGGTTGGCGATGCTGGCTGTTCCGACAGCACTTCCCCCTTATAGACTTTCCTCCCCCCCTTTTCCATTGATTTTCATTAGAAAGCCATTGCGGGTCCAGAGGCGTCACACGAGGGCGCTCGTCATGACTTTTTCTAACCCCCTCCTTTTCTATATATGCACGTGGCAACCCCTCACAAAACTGCACCAGGCCCCCTCTTCAAGTGAATACTACACTTCCCCCTCCCTTATACCCTTATATACATATGAAAAATGGTCCTTGATAAAAAGGAAGCCTTTAGCCTATCGTGTTATTGATGCTTTTTTTTTCACTCGTTCATTTCCTTAAGCTGTTATATTAAAAAAAAGAAAAATTGAATTTCCTCAACTTCAAGCTGTACCATTTCGTCTTCGCCTACAAGGGGATTATGATTGATATCCGAATAGCAGACTGTCATACTACAAAAAAAAAAAGTGTGATAGAAATTTTTGGGGGATGTAAAAGCGTAAAGGATTGCTTTTAAAAGCAGTAGCATCATTGCGACATGATGTCATATGGACGACGTTCCACGAACAAAACACAAAGGCTAGAGGGGTCATCATATGCGAGTGAACTCTGACAACTATTGATGCTACTATACCATTATTCGAAAAAAAAAATTAGCATACTTGACGCAGAGAAAGAAAAAAAAAACTACTTATAAAAGAACGAGAAATTTCTGGTTGGTGACATTTCTTTTCGATTACCTAAACAAAATTGTTTGCAGACTTCAAATGATAAATTAAATACTCCCACCCCGAACATTCCAATGACACTTTCAAACACTTATTTTTTTTTTTTCATTTTTAAATTTTTTAAAATAAAAACCGAAAAAAAAACGCAACTAAAAACTAAAATAACTCCACTGCATAGCATGAGTGACTTGCAGAAAAGATGTTGTAGCAGCATCCTGCATTTTAATCACTATTGTTGGATCAATTCTTATTTCAGTGGAATTGTTGGAAATAAATTACAGTGAATTCTGGCTAATTGGAACTCTGCCCACAATTTTCTAAATATGACTTGGCAGCCACAACTCATAGTTTCCTATGTATCAATGCATTTTCCGATTTGTAACAGTGCGAGATCAATAAAAATGCCACCATTGCAAAGAGCCACATGAAGGTGTAGGTGCTAATATATCTATAACATTTTCAGTATAATAACCTTCCGAATATTTCCATGGAACCCTACTTTTGACTCATCCTGTATACACAGTACTCACGTCAAACGTAGCCTATATGTATGCTATTTTCGCAAAGTTTAATGAAGAGTGACTCGCATAAATAGAAGACCTCCCGCAAATTGTTTCCACTGAATTTGTCAACTTGTAAAGATTAAAAGACGAAACTGTGTTTAAAAATGTTATCGATAACGAATTGAGCGATACTAACACCGGTTCAATTTTATGTATACCATTATATGATTCTTATTATCCAACATTTCGATAAAACCGATTATCACTCGGTTCCATTGAGGTCATTCAGAATAATAAATGGACGATTTAGTAACAACATTTCAAACGTCATTAATCGCGCATTATTTCCCCCAAATGGTACTTTTAACGATAGCTATAATGCCAACACTCAGTTTATTGAAATCATTCGGAGTGTAATGGTCTTCACAAGTGGCGACGACAAAAGTTGAAAGGCAATTTTCTCAGCACACACCACGTTTCATAGTTTTTCCTATTCAAGTTTTAAACTATAAAATATGAAACACATTTCATTCTCTTTATAGTCTTTATACATATATATGCTGCTGCCACCTTTTTAGCCTCGTCTTCAATATAACTTTTCTCGAGTTTTCAGCACACATGTCATAACCATTTGCGAGTCCAATAAAGCACGAAAACAAATGACGTGCCCTTGGAAGGTGTTCACGCAATACGAGTGTACAGAAGCAAAGAAGAAGACGAAAAAAATTTCCAAAAAACCAACGATGAAAAAAAATTTTCTTTTAGGAAACGAGAAAAGAAAATAAAATAAAAATTCTACTTCGCCCTTTTCATCAGGGATGAAAAAATTCTTTCCACCTTTTGAGAAGGAAAAACATCAAGTTGCCAAGAGACTGTATCGGAAAATCCATAAAAGTGGTGTAGTAGAGTAGCTGACAAAGTCTCTGCTGATGACTTATAGTTCGTCGGATTCAAAGGGTTCTCTTTGTACACTTTGTTCCCTTTTTCGCTCAAAACACTTCTGTTTTCTTTTATTCCATCGAAGTTTGCCAACCCAATCAATGAGAAAGTATATATATACAACATTCAACTTAACTTCAGACTGGGCTATGTTCGGTACATGAAAAATAACTGTCAATCAAACTGAAAAATAAAATATGTTTTATCTAGTTACATCAATATTTGAACAAAATAAGCACAAGAAGAAAACTTGAAAGCATTGCCATGTTCTACCAGATTCCAGTTACTTAGAACATTAACATCCATTTTAGATACTGTACAAAAAGCCCAAAAACGTTTCTATAAAATCTTTTTTTTTTGTCATGTCTAACCTAATGTAACGATTCATGAAAATCAAAATACATAGATCAACCGAACAGCAGTAGGCTATTTAGAAACAAATAGTTAAACAAAAATCATAAAGTAAAAAAATGGATATACAGGGTTTTCCAAAAAAGTTAACCACAAATGCCACGCATCAAAACAAAGCAAACTGTATGGTACATTAAAAATGATTTTTAAGAATATGCTTTATTTTCTATTTCTGCAATTTTCTATCCGATTTGTGCGATTTTTGACATCCAGTTTCGATTTATGAAGATCTCATTTTATGCGATTTAGCGTCTGTAGTTAAAATTTTAACGAGACCTTTTAAGAACACTAACTACCGGTACTTTAGTAGTACAGTAGTATTAACGACAATTTGCAAAGAAGATTCCTACCACATGCTTATATGCGAAAAAATTCGTTATTATGCGATTCTGTGAACGGGTTCATAAATGAAGAACGCTTAAACTTGCTTTCGTATGCCCTAATGTGTACTGCACAGTCTATACCAAACGCCTTTGTTGGAATTATCTACTACTCGATATCTACGATGTTCGACTGATGTTGGTTCTCGCAAAACGTCAATTCTAATTCACTTAATGTCACAAGTAATTAATAAAAAACTGCGTTTTGGATAACCTCTTTTACAACCTCGTAATTACTGAAATAAACACGTGAAAATATATTTTCGTTTGTATGTAAGAGGTTAAGTGTTTATTTGGATGAATGTGGATCACTCCGGTTTTATACTCTCAACAATGAAAGGCTGCTCAAGTAGTACACTACAAATAGGTAGTAAACTATATAAAGCATTTATCTTTGTGTACAGCAATATGTGGTGGCTTGAAATGGCTTCAAATGTAGGTATATTGTCAACAAACACTTTTCGGAGAAAAACAGACCCTTTGTGTGTCAAAATCTCAGAATTGATCGGACATAATTTGATACAACAAAAATAAAAACGTTCCACGACTAGGTTCAAAATTTCAGCTCTGTAGGTCATGGTGAACCTATCAAAAAAAAATGAGCTCAAAGATGTTGAACCATTTCAACCTCAGAGTAAGTTAAATAAAAGAGGTTAAAAACACACACAGCAGATTCACTCTCTACTAGAAAGTGAACAGTGAGTATTGTTCTCTACAGAAATTCTTAAGCCTATAGTTAGAAAGCTTATACATATACAGTAGTTGTCATCTGCTTCCCAAACACAATGTCAACATTTTTATTCCATAAAATCCTCGTTTGGCGTGATTTCAAAACATCATTCTTAAAAATCACACCAACCTACGTCAAAACTCGCCAAACATGTAACCAAACAAAACTGTGAGATATAAAACTTTGCAACAATTTAATTTCGAAAAAGGCTACATTCTGGCCATTCGCGTTAATGAGAGCACGTATTCCAATGATCTACGAAGTGTTTTGCACCCCCCTCGCTTCATTAAACAACGAACAGTGCTGCGTTTAACTGTAAAATCAATAAACCACCGAGCAATAAAAGAGACGAAGCTTCATTATTCTGCAAGTCATCATTCTAAATTTCACCTCAACGTTGTCCAACATTCTTTTCCTAAGCCTGTTTCAAACACAATTAAACTGGATTCTGTGACTCAATAATTACTGCCCGTGCTAACTTCACAACCAGTCAAAAAAGAAATTACAACAAATAAAAAAAACAATGGCGAAACCATGGTTGGGAGAACTCGTATCGTAGCATAGCAGGTAATAAATTACCTCTTAGTCAAAACAAGAGTGTAAAACGAAATGTACATGAAATATATAAAAAAAAACAAGAAGAGGAAAAACGTTAAAAATATAATTGAAGAATCCCAACAACTTTAAAACAAACATTTAAGATGGAAGAGATACAAACTTTTGTTGTGGTGTTTTGTTTTTTTTTTGTTTAAAATTTATGATTTGGAACCATCAACTTTTGTGGGCAACAACTTGTGCGCACTACCTGTTTGTGTTATCGTTGCATTACGCAGCTAATGCGTGTTGTGTTGTTATTTTCTCAACCTAGTTAATTATTAAATAATACTGCAAGAAATATACAGAAAAATTACAGAGTTAACTCGACGTGAACGTACTGAAAAATGTTACTTACGGTGTATTTAAATGTGAAATTATATAAACGAAACAAGACTACTAGTGTACTGCATGTTTCTATGTATTACAGTAAAATTCTGCCTCAAGATGAACTACTGTACTATAAAAGGACCATTAAGTACATTAAAATGCTTTTTAAGAATACGCCATATATAGTTTCGCTTTATGCGAATCTATATTAACGCGATCTTTGAATGATGAATATTCTTCGATTTATGCAAGTTTTGAAAAATTCCATTTTCGATTTCAGCCATTTTCGATTCGACTTGGGCGGTTTTTGTCACATTGGACTTAAACGGTTTTCGATTTATGTGGTTCACATTTTATGCAATTTTTGGTACACTGGACTATACAGTATATAATCTTCAACTTCAACACATATAAACGGCAGTATAACTTACGTTCATTTCTCAGCTCAACTCACTCATAAACTCACGGAGTAATAAACTCACAAGTGAAGCTAAAATAAAGTGCATAAAAACTGAAAATTGAAATTTCATTGACACTTGAACAAATGTCGATACAGTATATATGTTTTAAAAAAAACACAAAAATTAGTTTGAATCATTTTCAAGAAATCCTAGTCTATTGTGCGAGTCTGTGAGATGGTACCCGTATACAAGTGACTTGAAAGCTGAAGTTTTGCCACTTTATGGGATTTTGATACGCCGTACTCGTATGTGACGTTCTATTTATTCGAGGTTTGTGCAGAGAATAACTCTCGCATAATAAATCGAGAGCAGAAAAATATATACATCAATAAAATAATCTTTTTTGTTGCAAATCCTAGTATATCAGCTTCTCTGGGTGAGATTTAGCAAGACATCTCGGATGGAGTGAGCGGAACGAAGAAAAAAAAATTGCAAATGTGAGTGAGACCGAAATCTTTAGCCTTAGTGCACAAACTGTCTAAAGTGCTTTTGCTGGTGAAATCGTCTGGAAACTTGCCAAACAAATCTCCGCAGGAACCTAACGCAACATAAACCAACCCCTAAAATTTTTTGAAAGATAGCACCCGACTAAAGAGAGACTGGGCGAAAAATATACCCATCAGTCTTGATTTCGTTTTCGCTTTATTTTTCAAAAAACGCCACTGCAATTTGCCTTAAATATTTTCACTTGAAGATTCCAACATGTGAGAGGCGTGGCATGTTATTCGTCATATCCAAAATTACAGTGAAAAAATAAATAAAACTTGACTATTATATACTAATAATCCAGACATATCTCTTTTCTGGAACATGTGTATTTCCCTTATGGTTTATAAATCTTGATTTTGTTTTTCTCAGAATTTTTAAAGATTGATTCGTTGCTATGGTGTTTCAGGGGAGTTTTGTTTTTCTATCCATATTGGAAAAAAAAATATTTCGTTTTATTTTTTTTTGTAGAAACGTTCAATCAACATCATTTTTCAGTTCATTCTTGGCATACTACTATGCGGTATAGATTTTCCAGAGACAGCACTCTGAAAACTTAACCATGATTCCTGTTTGCACGGTATCAAAAAATCGATATTCGTGATTGCCTCAGAAAATCTTCGTGACTTGATGAGTGGCTATCGCATAGATTTCACGCAAAGTTCATTTCACACTCGCTTATCCATCTCATCTTGATCAATACACATGATTCAAAACTATCATTTTATCCTTTCTTCGTTTCACAGTTATCTTAACAAAAGAAACACGCTACGATAACGTCAATTTTGTCTTTTTTCACAAAATCCATATTTCGAGCTATAGCTCTACACGTTATTTTAAAATCCATCCATGGCAAACGCGGACGTTTTGAAAACGACTAGAAAACAGATAACGCAAAATAAAGGTTTTCTGTAGGTAAATCGAAAATACAGGGTTACATTACCGTTACAAATTCGTTTCTTAATAACGGCAGAAACAAAAATAGCTAGAATGAAACAGTTTTCCACACTGTGTTCACCATCTGTGAAAGTTTACTCTTGTGTTTGCATATGCAGGTAACGTGTCGTAAAAAAGTGTAAGTATAAAAAATAGCGACTCCTCAGAAAAAATTCTCAATGCATTTCGTAGTATATCGGGTAAAAATCAGACACATAAATCAAAAACTTCTTGCAAAAAAGTGTTAGAACAAGGAATGTATGATATCCATTTAGTAAGCCTACTACACATGCATTGTATTTGTCGTACCACTTGTGTCGTACCTGTGTGCCTGATTTTGACTTAATATACCACGCAACACATTGAGCTTTTTCTGAGTCATCGTCATTTTTAATAATTACACATTTTTACGACGCACACGTTACCTACATGTTCAAACATGTGAGAAAAAAAAACAACTTTCACAGATAGTTAACATAATAAGGAAAACTGTTTCATTCTAGTCATTTTTGTTTTCACGTTATTAAGAAACGAAGTTGTAAAGGTAATTTATGTACACCCTGTACTTCTAGATGACCAAAAAAGAAAAAAAAAGATAAATGTTGATGAAGTTGTTTGCTTGTTTGTTTGTTTCTGTATTTATACGATTTTTTTTTGTATTAATCAAGATGTGTCGTGACAAAACGCAAATGAATTTTGTATACCGAAAAAACTCATTCAACACTAATATTAATCAAATAATTTGTCACAAAAAATCACGTTTTTTTTTTTTTACATTTGTATGGTACCGGTAGTTAGCCAGAAAATTTTGTCATAACACAAACAAATTATACACCGATATAATATTAAAAGTTTCGAAAACATAAATATACTGTATTAAAAGTTCATCTAAAAAATCATTCAATATTGTGATGTGTTAGCCATAAAATTTGCTATCAACAAAAAACAAAACAAGAAATCTATTTCTTTTTTGTGCGGTATTAAAACAAACAAAAAATAAACATAACAAAAACAAATAAATTATTTGTACCAAAAAAAAAAAAAAAATTTTAGTTATTATTATTGTAGCCTACGTTAGTTATCCAAATATTTTGCTATGAAAAGAAAAAATTTCAAAAACCTCAACCCTCAAATATTTTTTATCTATAGTTGGACTGGTGAATGTTAAGTCTCTCATCTTAAAATTCCCTTATAAACACTTCACCACTATAAGATAAGTTCATCCTGTCAAAAAAAAAAACACCAAAAAACCACAAAAAAACTACAAACATAGAATCCTCTTTTCAGTGGATATATCTGTGCAAAAATACGAAGAAACTGTCCTCGTTGTTATAACAAGAGTCGGCATCGCTTTGCGCATTAACAGCAATTCATGACATTATCGTGCCAACATTTTTCATTTCAAACGAAAAAAAACACAAGAAAAGGTGATAAAAATGCTTCATCACCTAATTAATCATGCTACTTCCGTTATCTTCGAAAAATTCTTCTTCTCTTTTCCATCTGCCTCTCAGCTGACGATCACTTGAAGAGCTTGAGCAGGCGTTTTCAACTGGTTTAATTCCCCCCCCTCCCTTTCTTAAACAAACAACACGCCTCGGCAGTTAAACTGTTTGAAAGGGAAATGAAAAGTGTTTATAGTTGACAGTGCCCACTATTTATATTGGCGAGTCGAAAGCCGTGGTTAAAACAACACACACACACACACTCTCGGCTGAGGGGGGGAGATGATGTGTTTATAATACATCTTTTCTTAACCTTTAAGTTTTCAGGCTCAACTTCTCGCGTGCAGAAACTGTTGGTCCAAAACCATCAACAACTGATGTTTATAAATTATCTATGGCCGGTGCAAACATAGTGAAAAGTAAATGTTTTCGTGCGATGCCACAAGTACTTGTGTTCTCAAAACCTACCACCAGTTTGCAAACTATATTAAACATAATGTATTGAACATGAGTTTTTAAACGCCGTTTCAACAGTTTCGAACTTGTGATGAAACCAAGTTTTTTTGACTATGACCACAAAAAAATCTAGTTGATGAATTTCTAGCCAAAAATATTTAAAATCATAATGCCTAAAAACCCAACTCTTTAAAAATTATGTAAACGAAGTGGGTCTTCGAATTATGTGAGTTGTTGTATATCTGATTTCGCTATTATGCGACAAAAGAAATTCTCTCAAATGCTCGATATGTGCGATGTTTATCATGTCATTTTGTGCAGTGGTGCAGTTATCTGGTGCACAAATATCTGAACACTGGTTTCGCCACATGAGAATTTCGATTTAGACGAGGTTTACACCGAACGTGATTCTCGCATAAATAAATAGATGATCAAATAATCATCTATGATCATTGGAAAATAAAGGATATTGCTTCACCAAACTAATATAATCGAAGCCTATTCATGTTTTCTTTTCACACAAGAAAATTGCAATCATCGAAAACCAATCAACTCAATTATCTAACACATGTCACAGATACCCAAATTGACTTCAAAAAAACCCCTAAAACCGACACAAAAAAACTACCAAAAAATCGTTATAAGAACAAAGATTGTCCCCAACATCAGCATCATTGGAAACGTCGTAGGGACGTAAATGCCACAAACTGCAAACCGAACCAATGAGCGTAGAACAACCAAATTCCCAATAGGGGGGTCGTGCCAAGTAGGGGGGTTAAAATATGCAGCTGAGTGTGTGGAGGGAAGACCCTCAAGGTTGTGATTCATCCCACCTGAGACTTGATGGCCATTGTCGATAGGCGATGCTCTTAATCACCTCTAATCTCCCCCTCGCTGAGCTCTGAGTAGTCGCTGTGCCATGTTCGTCCATTTAATCTTTACCCTACTACTACCCCCTAGTCGTCGTCTCTACAACTCTGTTCCACTCTTCTGCAAAACAGCTAGTCGGTCTTTTATATATATTTTTTTCCTTTCTCTCCTTTTCTTTCTTTCATTTTTTCTTCTTCTTCTTCTTCTTCATCTCCTCCCATTGGACTGCAACGACTGTTTTTGCCCGTTGCAGCAGGGCGAGATGCCTTTCTTCTCCTTATCACTCAATGTCATTCAGCTTTTTGTTCCGTTCCTGGCAGCCCAACGTTTCTGCTATTGGATGGCAGAAACCAAAGAAGCCGAACGTGGAAGGTAGGAAAAACGAAGAGAAAAATGTGTGGCAAGAGAGAGAAATCCGATAGCTTGAATTCACTAATAAATTCCACCCAACGCTTGCAAGAGAAAAAGGAAAAAGAACTAAACAAGAACACCAATGAATATCCTGCCACCATCCAGACAGTGAAACATTTTTCCGGGGCACTCCTTCCCCACGCCAAAGAAACAATCGTGACCAAGTTTAACAAATGAAACGGTTGCAACCTACCAACTTGGCGATAATTTTAGTAAAGTAAATAACATACGTGTCAAATAAATAAAATAAAAAAAAGATTGATGTTTTCAGCGACTAGAATTATGACTTGCTGTACACCGTGTTAAAGAAACACACTGTTGATCGTGATCAATCGACAAATGTCACTAGCAAAAAAAAATATCGATTTTATATCAACGTTAAATTTCTGAATTTGAAAAACGCCCTGCCTCAGCCTGGAATCGAACCAGGGACCCATCGTATACGCGATAAGAAGCTCTGCCATCTGTACTACCATCAAACACAAAATAATTATTTACGGATAAATAACTCTTGACCAGAAATTACTATTATCCTGTATTTTTGACAACTGTTTGATAGTTAGCAAATCGGGAGTATTTAATATGACACACCCTTTTCTTAACAACATAGAAAACAAGAGTTAGAAAACCACATACACAATTTAACACACCAAATAACCATGTCATGCCAAATATTTACGCTGTCTTTATGTTGTACAAGTAACCTTCAAACTGTCCAAGCGTCACCTACTAAAACCGTTTTGACCAACTGTCAAAATTCGTATAATATAATGATAGTACCCTATCCACACAACCTCGTATATTATTATAACATACACCTAACTATAAAAAGATTTTCATTGTGGTTCGTTACCATCATTAATCAACCAACACCTCGATAACCAATCGAAATGACAGGATTTCCAAACAGATATCTTCACGTCAACTAGTCGTTTTCAAGAATCGACAACCACATCCGAACCAGGGAATCGAACCGCAAAAAATAACGTTCCGGTTCAGGTTCGGGTTCAGCAAATCGTATCGGTTCGGGTTCGGTTC
>JAQIWH010002729.1:0-23034 GCA_034695005.1 Cryptops parisi | reverse complement strand
GGGTGTATCGTGTAAAAGTAATTATAAAATTTGATACTATACAAAACTATGGAACCTTAACTTCCAAAAGAACACAAATTTAAACGTCTGGAACAAGTATTTAAAGTACAGTCAGCAAAAATACTAACCTTACTTGGTCGGAAGCGGCTATAGCGACAACACTACAGACGCCATGTTTGTTTTGATACGTTGGACGCCATGTTTTGCAAGCTGATGTCAGGCTGCTGGAGGTGTAGGGATGAGTATACTGAGTAACAACAGCAAAATTCTTGTGAGCTACTTAGTGGGTCGGGAAATGTGTTTTCGATGGTCAGGACCAGATTTAGTAGTTTTCGGCCTATAGGCTTACACTGAATGCTGCTCCCCCCCCCTGCCCAAATCCAACATATCAATGAAAGTACAAAATAAGTAGTAGTTTAGAATATGTGCAAAAAATATTTAAACTTTTTTGCGGGTATAATAAAAGTCAACATTTGTACACCTAGGTGTATAATATTAATGTTTAATGCCACTCTTGCCACTCCTACCAAAATGCTGCCCTAGACCTGGGCCTATAGGGCCTAATGAGAAATTTGGCCCTGTGTATGGTTCCGGCAACCTTCTCTTTGAGTTATTGAAGGATGTGTAATGAAAGTAGGTGGTTATCTACGTTAGAGATCATTGGTTTGCAACTCTTTGCTCATTGAGGTGTAAATGTGGATAAATTGAAGAGAAATTGTGTGTAACTGTTTCCTAAGTCTTGACCTAATAATCATTTTTAATAACCAATTAGATTATTTTAAATGTTTTGAATTTTTATTGACAATATTTTTATGTATTTTGTCCCAATTACAAAACATAAATTGTAATGAAAAAGGTTGACATGATGTCAATCAAATTGTAATAATTACAAGGGAGTAGGCCTACAGTACTTGTAGTATGGGGATAAATGAAAGCTTTTTGATATTTAGCCTATTTGTTCATCACCATTGATGCAACAGCTAACTAATCAAGAAAGATATTTTGGACATTTATTTTTTGGCTTGTACATTAACAAATTTGGATACCTAACGTGCACATGTAGTTCTCAAAATCAGAATTTATGTTTATAGCATACTAAGTAACAACTAATAGCATGCTAGTGGCTGAGCACTGACTTGAATGAACACTACCTTTTTCTTTAGCTTCTAATTAAGCTGAATTTTGTATTGTTTAATTAGTTCATTGTTTAATTAGTTTATTGTTTAATTAGTTCATTGTTAAATTAATAACCATATGGCCAATGTCTTTAATTCACTTATAGGTGAAAAAACTTCAGGATCGTGTTCAAAAGTCAAAGGAAGATGTCCTACGGACAAAGGAACGTTACGATGCAGCTCTGGCCGATATTGCAGAATACAATCCAAAATACATGGAAGATATGACAGCTGTCTTTGAAAAATGCCAAGAAATGGAAGATAAAAGGCTTACATTTTTCAAAGAAATGCTTTTTGGCGTTCATGAATGTCTCAACATTTCCAAGGAACCCTCGTAAGTAATTTTTTTTTACATTTATTGAGCGTTTTTGGTGTTGCCATTGGGTTAATTTACATCCTTATTATCTTTCAGATTACCACAAATATATGAAGAATATCGCCATACGATTCAGAATGCAGATTCAGCAAAGGATCTCAAATGGTGGTCAAATAATCATGGAGTTGCGATGGCAATGAATTGGCCTCAATTTGAGGTATTTGTCATAAACAATTTTCTTTACTTTTTGTTATGGAAATGTGGTAACAGTTGTTTGATAGATGTTAGATGTCTTGAATTAGTATGGTGTCAGGTGAAACATGATATACTTTTCTGTGATGGTGTTAATGAATCTTTCCATGGCAAAAAGGGAAATTTTTAACTAGTCAGCTTATATAGTACTGTTTAGCATGTTTTGTTTATGTGGTGTATTCGTATTTTACTTAATACATAGTTGGAATTGGATGGTGTATTCAATATGGCTTCATATATGCATGACGTGTAGCATGTCTTGTTGCTAACAACTTGTTTAAGTTTTTTTGACAATAACTACGTTAGTTATCTTGTGTCCTCGCTGCATGTTGTGCTTGATTTTATTTTTCCAATTGCATCATTCGCTCGATAGGAGTACTTGGAGGAATTTCGTGAAATTACGAGACAGAACAAACGACCAGGATCTGAAGGTGGAATCATTTTGATCAACCAGCGCACTGTCGGCGATGATCACCTCGTAATAATTTTTTTTTTTTAGTATTGCACGACAGTATTTCCGTCAGTATTTTACTCACAAACTCACACAAGCACAGGGAGTCTTCGTACTTAAGAAATTGATCTTGATTCTTGTCTGTTTCTGTTTCTTTTTACTTTACCAGCTATAGTACTGTGTTAATTGTTTTATTAGGAACTTTTAAGGTGAAATGGTTTACATTTGTTTATTCTCATATATGAGTGTTATGCTATACTCTATCTATGGACTTACTTACATGACTACTATTTAGGATTACACTACCACTTCAATTACACCAATTTGTGATTGAGATAAATAAAAATGGCAATACCTGACTGGAATGGCCTTGTGTGATGACTGTTAATTAGTACTTGGAACAATTGGAGTTCTACTGTATTTGTGGATGATCATTCATTTTATATTTATATGAGACCTTTTTGTTTGTAAGAATGAAATCATCTAAACGTACAGAACATTCAGTCATACAGTCTACACAATGTCTATCTAAACTTTTCTTTTCCTTAATACTATATGATAAATTTGTATTGGTGGTCAAATACCACCAATTTTCAGGCACCTTTGGTTCAAAGCCATTGAAGTTAAATGAAAAATGGATTAACTATTTTCCTGGGCCAATTGAGTAAATATAGTAATTATAAAAAACAAACTTTTCTGGCCCATTAATTATCACTACTCATATTTCTAAAGCTCTGAACTGCTAGATACTTAAAGCAAGTTTACAAGCAAGTTTGGCCACCCTTCCTATAGTTGATGATGGGAAGTTGGATGAAAGAGCTAGTACTAGGGTTTATCCCAATGTTGAAGGCCGTTCAACGCTAGGTCCGCATACCTTCGAAGGTTGCGGTGGGTGGTTGTACTTTCTTACAAAATATAAGTTTCAGTCTAGATATTTCTGGTGTCGTTATAAAGTAGGGCTGTAGAATGGAACACCATAAATTAGGGTCGCATCATTGTTAATGCCAAAGCATTTTTTAACATAGACACTGGACGACACATTTGTCGCGCAGTGAATAAAAACCTAGTAGACCCAAATAATTAGCTACTGGGCAACAACAATCAACAATAATAAATGTGTATTAAGATTTGAAACAAAAGAAACCAATAGCATAATGTCTATGTATGCTTTTCAAACAGGTGTAAAATGAAACGGTTAAAAAAAATGCAATTTTTGTATATCAAAAGGTGTGAAACTTGTCGCCCAGCAGTGGTATATGCGTATACACATAGGGGTTAGTGGGGGTTTAAACTCCTCCCATGACCTTTCACTAGTTCAGTCAGTATAATCTGGTGGTGGCAATGCTAAAGAAAAGTATTATTATCCAAAATGTTTTTTTCTAAAACTTGACTTTTTCTTGTATTTTGCATAAGTTTCAAGGTGTTTCTTTCTTTACCAAGTTTCATTTTGAAATAGTCTCTTATGAATATGAACTGCAGTTTAAAGCTATATGTGATATGTTAGACACGTTAGAACCCCATCTGTTAGATGCTCATTTTGTGAGGTTTATAATGTGCTGAGTTAATGGTGTTGAGTTGGAAAAAAAAACTCACGACAGCATTCTGCATACGCCACTGTGGCCCAGTGAAAATTCTTTAAAAATGCGCTGGTTAATACACATGTTAAGAGCTGAACAATAGATTCTAATGGTTCAGATAAAATCACACTCATTTGAAATAAACTTATAAGCCTCGCTACATACAGTATAAGCCTATTATAAGGTCTACTGATTCAATTAGAAAGTAATATGGCACATTACAGTTTCAGGACAAACTTTAGTGTGTGGCCCATGAAACTTTTGCATAGAAACTATGTACAGTGGTACCTAGGTTCTCGAACGTAATCAGTTCCGAAACGTTTGAAAACCGAGGTGCGGTTTCCCATAGAAACTAATACAAACTGGACTAATCCGTTCCAGATTTTTAATATCAATCCCTAAAACATCAATTTAACATGAATTCTACTATCAAATGATACCATAGATTCATAAATGATACACATGAATGCAATAAACACAATATACTGCACTGTACATAAAAGTGATAATAAATAAAAACAATGAAAAACAATACTGTAAATCAGTGTTTCCCAATTATATTTTGTAACGAAACCCTTTCATATTTTATACAATATAACGGAACCCTTTCAATATTTGAAGCACATAAAAAAATGTGCTGCAAGCGAAAGGTTTTCCTGGTGTAATGTCAATTACCTTTAAATTGAAGATGTGGTATAATACACGCTTAATTTTATAGTAGACTATAGTAATGTTATTTGAGCCCTCTCGAGTCCCAGTAGTTCTGGTTAAAACGTCTAGCTAGACATACACGAGAGATCTCTGATTCGACCTCCCAGGCTGGGGCAAGGGTTTTTTTAATCCTTGCTTTCTATTAAAAAATTTTACACTGAAAGTTACACATATTTTTCCAGGTGAAAAAAGACTACAAGTTTTGTGGCCCATGCAAATAAATTCAGCTGCCAATCACACAAGCTGCGCAGTACAGGCGACTTAACACAAACTTTGTCTTGTCCACTAGATATAATCTAGGTTACAATATTTTTAACTTTTAATGTGTACAGGTATAGTTTTAATCTTTTTATTTTTTTTTTTACGGAACCCTTAATTTTACCTCGCTGAACTCCATTTGGGAAATGAAGCTGTAGATGATAAAAATTAGAATGTACAGTAATTATTGGAGGGTCCCCTTCAATGATCACAATGAGTGACTGTTCTAAAGATCTTGCACTCAGCGGAAGCTGCGTGGAAAGTTCGACTTCCAGGGCTTGTTCGACAACCATAGCTTTAGTTTTGATTCTATGGCGTTTGTAACCTGAAATTTCAAGAACCGAGGTTCCACTGTATTTGACCATGCATGAAGATACGACTTTACATAAAAACCTATGTAAGCATGAATATATTCATTGGTACTGATGCAACTGAAAAAAAAAAATCGTTATTATGCAGTGTGGAGGCTCAGCTTCCATAATATGACCCGTGAAATTTCTGCATAAAAACTATATACAGTGCTGGAAATACTGTTGGAACATACCACGGTTTGTTAATACATCAAAAAGTTGTATTCGGATTTGAAGTAGCTAGACTTCAAAAGAAGCTTTGAATCAAAAGAAATGTTATGACTTTATTACTTTACTGCCCTTTCTGCTGGACTTCATGACTTCCTGACAACGATAGGGCATGCTTTTAACCAAGTTCTTGAGCAATAGTTTCCCAACTACCAAACAACTCACTGTTCAGCCCTTCAACAATCGAAAATTTTCTTCTATCATTGTAAACTTGACTCCATAGATTTTTTATGGAATTCAGATCAGGGCTAGTGTAGAGCATTGGACTAATATTTTTTTATGCAAACAAAGATTTTGTTTTCCTCGACGTATGAATCAAGGCATCATCCTGCTAAAACACACGGTTTTCTGAGTAATAAAGTTTCAAAAGTGGCAGTTAACCTGTGTCTGGCGTCTGAATATACTTTGCTAAATTGGACTTTCCATTGAAAAAAGTGAGGAAAAGTTTTACTATGGCTTGCAAATTTTGCCCAAACCATGGCAATACCATTGCCATGTTAACACCTAGAAAGCCACTCTTTTTCTCTTCTGAGATCGTGCCTGTAGAACTGGGCAACTTGAGCATGTGTCGAATTCTTTTGTATGGCACATTAAAGTGTAGCACCTTCATAGCATTGTTGCCTGCTCCAGTGGCAGAAACGATGCGAAACAAGCTTTTGAATATCCCGTTTTTTTAGTTTTGCTGGTACTGTAAGAGTCACAATCATTAACAAAATTTGCAGAAACATGTCTTTGATGCTGTTCAACAGCAATTTTATACTGTCCAGCTTGGTGCATTTCCACAATTTGCCCTCTTTTGAATCAAAGATTTTTCACTGGAGTCATGAGCCACTTACTCTACCTACTCAGGACATACACTATTGTATAGTGGTATGTCATTACCTACTTTCAGTGTTGTTGCACCCTCCAGGCTTATTGCACAGAAACCTATTGTTGCAAAAGAATGCGCTGTAAAAGAATGCGCATAGTGCTACAATGCATTGTTGATTAATTTCGACAGTGTAACAATGTTGTTGTAAGCGTATTACTATCGCAGTGTAAACTTCATTTGTGCACTTTAAAGCAAATCAATTAAAGACATTTCATTTTCTTCTGAGGTGGTCCTCCGGTACTCTAGTTGGTGAGTTAGTCTCCCACTCGTGCCGTATGGGTTCAGTTTATGGTCTGACACCGCAGGGGCAGGTTTTCTCGGGGCACTTCCGTTTCCTCCTACTTCATAAAACTCTGTTTCATCCTCATCTCATCGTCATTTCTGTATTTCTGATTTAAATAAAGTCTGAGGGCCAAATGACATAGCTGTAAAAGCCAGTCTGTGCCCTCGTTAAACCCCAAGTACCGACCTACCTCTGAGGTGGTCCCATCTTTCCACCCTTGGAAATGCAAAAACTGCATAACTATGTCAAAAAAAAAAACGGTTTTGTTGGTTTAATTCAGTCAGCTGTCATGTCGTTTCCTTTCATTTGATGTTTCTTTCAATATTTTGTTCATTCAAATCCGAATAAAACTTTTTGAATAATTGACAAAAACGTGGTATGTTCCAAGATTATTTCTACTACTGTATTGGAGCCTCCTGCTGTGTTGGAAGCCTGAATATATGCATCTGTACTGATACAAATAAAAATAAAATTACGTACAATATTTTTAATCCTATACTGTACTCTGTCATGAAAAGGATATAGGTGCCTGGAAAGACTCTTGTTCATTCTTTTATAAATAGCTGAAAAAGGAACTATAATCTTCTGAAACGTGTTCAGTGAAACAAATGTGTAAAATCTACTCATTGTCTTCAATCAGGTTAAAATGAAAAATTGCACAATGTAATTCATTGGAACAGTCAGTTAAAAAATTGACAATTTTAACTCTTTCACTACCATTAAAAAAACTGTACAAAACACAAAAGTGTTAGGAAGTGTTCAGTTAAGTGGTGTGTATTAAAGTTTAATATGTTTATATGCCTTGTTGATTCCAGCACTTGAATGCATACAATTCATTCAATTACCAGATATTATTATGATTACATCCATAGGCACACACAAGGGAGTGCAGGGTGTGCAGCTGCACATTAATGTGTATTGTAATAACAAAAAAAAATACTGCATTACTTTTATTTTTTCATTAACTTCATATGTTTACCATAGAATTATCAAAGACTCTCTCTGTCCTCAATAAACTCTTTTGGAGTTGTCTGTTAACAGTGGCCAGAAAAAATACTTTATAGCAATATGAAAAATATCGACAAAAATATTTATAAATAAAATATCGATACTTCAAGTATTGATACTTTGGTATGCACACCCTTATGAAACACTACCTTTTTAGCCCGTCAAACTGACGGGAATTTTTTTTTTTATTTTTTATTTTAGAAATTCGATAACACGTGTTGGTAATACGCACGCTGGTTGCAGCTAAAATACATTACTGATGGCCACTACTAAAACTACTAAAGCACTACTGAAACACACTACTAAAAGCCAAAAAATAACAATAGCACAAAGAAAACTAAAAAAATATCCTTACGATGGTGAATCAAAAAATACCGAATTTTTCATTTCCACACGCGTCTCGCTCTAACGGCTTAGGTATGTCAACAAATAATTCGGAAAATCAAAAAAAAGAAAACATACAATTATTTGGAAAAACTTTCGCCTGCGGAGCTTATTTGTAGGTGCTTCAAATATTAAAAGGGTTTGTTTTATTGTACAAATTATAAAAGAGTTCCGTCACTAAATATAATTGGAAAATACTCCACTAAAGTGTACCAAAATCTAAAATGTATCACGCAATATCTGCCACATGTAATACATACAGGCCTATTACATACAAGTAAGTAAGTTACAAAAAAGAGCGCTCAAGAATAATTTTGCCCAAAGCGCAAAAAGTCCACGATCCGGCTCTGCATGCATGTGTGTGTTTATTGAATAACTACGAAATGCTAGTGCATAACAGTAGCCTAACCAGCAACTACATAAAAAAACAGTATACGAAATAAAATGGCATTTTGGATTCCGTTCAAATCATGTGGCACGTTGGTCAAAATAAAAATATGAAAATAAAAAATTGTCGCCATCAATTGCTGTAACCCATCGAAATCCTCGCAGTCAGCAGTCAATGGCTGTCCCTTCGACTATCATAGATCAGCTCAGATTGTCCCTTTTTGAGATCATTATTAAGTGTACAATAGTTGATAATTCACAGTGAGATTACCTAAAGTTTCGTGCATCGTTCAACAGTTATAAGTTCCCAGAAGGTGTTTGGCCATGATCACAATCTCACCAAAAACTACAGTGATACAAGTAGACAACGTCAAAATCAGTGGTGAATACGCAATTCATTAATAACCTTTAATGTTTTTAATAATACACGTTACTTGATTACTGATGTTTATAGATAATAGATGTCTACGAATTACTGATTGCTGATGTTTAGGTATTGCTGATTTCGATTTCTGGTGTTTACCAATTAATGATGTTTACGAATCTCTCATGTTTAAAATTTACTGATTATAGTTATAATTTTCTATAGATATCGGTACTTTTATGTTCAATCCGTACCGTTTTAATCCCTAGAGAAGCTTTGCCAGATCCAGACTATCGTAATAATTGTTTTGTAATATTTCTGCGTGACCGAATTGTAACAGGCTTCACCGTTATTGTTCCATTTTCGTGCGTTAGTCAGAATCATTCCACGTCTATTATTATACATTTTCTACTTTTATCCTGTAAGTCGTGTTTTTCACATGAAACCATCCATTTATTATGACTTTCAAGCATAACACAGCGCATTGTTACAGCTTGGCAAAGCTTTCCAGCATATCTCTAAGTACTGTTGGATCTCTAGAAACTTAACTCATTCAATTTACAAACAAAAACGTTTAAAACCCTTTAATCACCTTTAAAAACACAAAACATCATCATTCAACATATCTTCTCCACAACTTGATTTTTCCCTCCAATTTTCTTTACATGTTCCTTCCATTTGCATAAACGAATTCCGCTAGAACCGGATCAAACTGCTTCCTATACTCAAACCCTTCTCCTGTTAGAAAAATACTTTACCATTTAACCATATTCACCAACCTCCTTTCCAAACAGTAACCTTTCATTTCATTCCTTCTCCCCCCCCCTCATCAGTGAGAAACGCACATTTACATGGTAAATTCTGCAAAACAAAGAAGAATATGTTCCTCGGGAACATTGAGATCACATCCAAACTACAAATACATCACCCCCCTCTACCTTCACTCATGCATACTTTCCTTAATATCCGTAACCACGTCATTAACTCGATAAACCCTGTCAGCAGAAAGTAAGCGCTTTTTATTTTTTTATTAAAATTATTTTCATGTCATGTTATTGTTATTGGTTTTTCGTTTATATACATTTTTAAATATGATAGTCAGAATAGAGAATCGTAAACAAATTACATTTCATTTGTAGGAAATATCAATCAAAATTTCAGCAAATAGTTTGTTTACATTACTTCCTCAACATGAATCATTGATTACAAAACTATTCTTAAACCATTAAATTCTGTAAAGGTTTTGAAATGATAGCAGCTGTAGGGCGGGAGGCCATGCTGATGGTTACCCAGACGGAGGATGTCAAAATGAAAGTAAAGGTCACAGAAATCCAAACGATAATGATGTCTTTCGATTAGTCACTATCTGAGAAATAACGATTCAACTTTTGAAATAACGATTCAAATAACGATTCAACGTTATTCACTTTGCATTTATAAAAAATCATTGTTTGATTTAGAAATTTGAAGGGAATAACGTTGTATGTTACAAAAATTCAATATTGAGATTATTATGGAAAACTGTGCCTTATATATGATCTTAGCTAGTGCTGTCAATAGACAAACTCATACCTACCTAAAACATACACCTGTATATCACTTCGAAATTGGGCACCTAATAGGTGACAATCAATGTGTTGCTGAAAACTTTTGTCATTTACTCAAAACTATGAATTGTTACATGCAACGTTATTCCGGGCAAGCCTTCAATCGGTCAAACATTCTGGCGAACTATATTACTTTTATTTGATTGAAACTCCTCCTGAATGTGATTATGTGGCACACGAATGTACACATTACAAATTCTACTTTCAGGCATGACGTACCACTATCGTACCTACAGGCCTGATGTCCCATACGATAGTGGCACCTCATGCTTCAGGACAAAAAGTAATAGTTGTGGTGAAGATAGAAACAAATGTGACATGAGACAGTAAATTAAAATGAGACATTACGCCAACAAAACTAAACGAGCTAGAAAACTGATTCGTAAATTCTATCCCAGCACTGACTTTACGTTATCAATCCTAAATGTTGTAAGAATTTCGTTCATGTTCGAGATTTTTTTGCCTAATGAATATTGTACTCATACCTTCACATTATTAGTAGCCTACTACAAATCAAAAGCTTGACCGTTCATTCCTATTTAATTTCTTCTCCACCTGGAATGCGCTTCCTTTATCTATTCGCAGATTGTCTGTTTCCAATAGCTGTTCAACCAAAAATCGTTACAAAATATTCAATAGACTGTTATACCATGACATATTATACTTTAGTATAATATGTCATGGTTATACTAACATTATTCATCCATCCATCATTCGTTCATTCATTCATTGACGGGCCTGCTTTGTTCATGAGGGTCTCGGTGAGGAAGCCCATGAAAAACTTTCCTCCAGTTCAACAAAAATACAAACATGTTAATTTACTGTGTTTGTTTTTTTTTTGTTGTTGTTGTTGTTACTCATTGTTTGATTCTGATGGATTTATTTATGATAAAAAAATAAAAAACTCTTCGGGTGAACCTTACTTTTCACTCATATCAAAAAGTCAGATGTACAAAGTGTCCGCAGTAAAATGTAATAATTTTAATCAAGTACACTTTGAAGGTACATAACATTAACCAAATTTGGAAATAATAGTAAACGTACTACAGTTCCGAAAAATAATAAGAGTTTAACCTGCGACTTTGGCGGCCCACGAAAGATGGTAATCTAACTCACGCTATGTGATCTGCAACATTCTCCCATGTCGAAAAATTGTCAGAGAAGTAGTAGGTATTTGATTTTTACGAGGACACCAACTAGCCATACGGTTGTGTCATTTAGCCCTCAGATTTTATTAAATTTAAAGGTACATAAATAATGATGCGGTGAGGATGATGAAGATAGAATAGGGATTTATGAAACAGAAGAACCCCCGAGAAAACCTGCCCCCGTGGTGTCATTGTCAGAAATGTTTGAAATTTTCACATTAGACTTACAATGCTTTATGTTTAAGTTGTTTTTTTTTATTTAAAAATTATTTTATACAAAAGTTCAGTGAAGAAAAAAAATGCTCGGTTCTAACAAATTCACTTACAGACTATGAAAGAGAACCACTAATCGCCTTCAGCATCACTGACCAACAACACGATAACGAACACGTAATAAATGATTGAACATATCTTGATTAGTTAATTGAAATTGAAAGGCTTCGGGCAATATAGTGATGAGCCAAACTTTTTCAAAAAAATGACAGTTTTACACCAAACTTACATGTCTTATTTTGTGTCCTTTTTTTTGTGTTTTCTTTAGTTTTTACTTTGTACTATTGATCATTTTGATCAAATTAATTTTAAATAAAAAATGAAATAAAATAAAACTGTTCCTCAGTATTGTTTCTAGCTAGTTAATTTACATTTTTTTGAATTTCCATGTATATTATGCTTGCAAGATTGAAGCAATATAACAAGATACTCCAATCTTTTTACCTTTACCACAGAGATATTTTGAGAATCTGTGCATAACATTCAAATTACATACAGTGTTTCCATATGAAATACCATACAAAATATTTTACCTGTCGCTAACGCATTCATCGAGCAGACTGTCTCATTCATGGATTTCACGAATTCACGAATTTGTTAATGAGACGTATCGAGAAGTTATATAATCACACGTTCCAATAAGTTTTTACAGGAATTAGACGAGTATGTGGAAAAGTGAATAACGAATGTACCTTTGCACTAACATATATGATGTGAGTCTATAGCATTGTTATTTTTCATTCACGAGTTAAACTTATTTTTTGATACACCCTCTTAAGTATTTACCTTCAAACTGTATGTGATTAAAGTGTGTCCATCTCATTGTGAACGCTGTAGTATGATTTGTGTTAATAATTGTACAGTTATTTACTTACTTTGCATTTTATGCAATGTACCAGTTTTCTCCTAAGCTCACAGACTATTTATGTCACTTACGTTCAGAATACCCTCAAAAGTTGAGACAAAAAATAAACATTTTTTATTAACTTTTCAGTTATAAGCTACCCTGTTGTAACCGGGTTTTAGCCCTCAACTAGTTAGGGATCTAAGGGATCTCTAGGGGTCGGTAAAAGTCCGACCACCTCCCAGGTTGGTTTCTCGACTGACGCCACCGTCAAGCCAACGCAACTATAATGCAGCTGGTCACATGAGTATAACGCGGCCAATCACTACTACAACCACCCACCTCAACACGATATTTGCTGCTCGGTACCTGGTTGTCCCAGCCTGATCTCCCTGTTGACTGCCTCCTTTGCAGTCAACAAAGCTCCCGGTCGGCCGCGTAAATAACGGGACTAGGATTAATTCAGCTACCGAACCGCCTTGATTGCCGATGCCAAGGCTACGCAGCCGCTTGTCATACGAAGTCCCCATGGACGTAGCTGGAGAGGATAGCCACGTCGGTGTTAACCTTTAACACGAGGGTGGTTGGTGAGTGCAGAACGTTGGCCTTCCCACAGAACCGTGTGGCTCCGCCGCCCGCTACACGTCGAACCACCGACAGAGGAGTCGCCTACGACCAAACAGTACTACAGTTGGAGATCAAAAAACACAGTTCATTCAAGATAATCGTATAATATCAACTTCATAGCAATGTCGCACTAAACATGCTGCACGGCAGCCGTAGCAACCTCTAAGTGCTTTAAAAACATGATTCTTTATTAACACAACAAACCCTTTTAATACCGTCCAATCTGGGTCCCACAACACAATTGAAACTGAAATTACCATTATGTTGGTTTGTTTATTTTTGTGACACAAGAGGGATCAAAATGAGTATACAATGAATCATTGAAAACAAACACAATGCTAAGACATAATATACACTTTACTCCTTAATATGTTTAATATTATTTTTGGTCAAAAGTTGAAGGTTAAAACAATCATTATTTCAAAATCTTAACTTTAGATTCGGATTCATTGAAACCTGACCCATTTTGAAAAAGTAAGCTTTCAGGGTTTTCAGTTGATCATTATTAACATCTGTTTTGAATTCACGAAATATTTGGGGTTCAGAGCATGTTCAAATATTTTATTGGAAATTTTTCCTAGCTATTAATTTTTGGAACTGTCATAGTCACTATACATTTATATACTGTAGTTTGTTTACGGCTGTGCAGTTATAGCCAGAGCTTTGGCTATAAACACAGTATCATCTGCTTGTATTATCAGAAAAAAACTTGTTCATATGCGTGCATATAAACAAACTTAATAAACTTTGCACTTTGGTGTGCTTAATAAACGATGAAGAAATGCAATGGTTTTAAAAAATAAAATATATAGTCTAACAGATATCGGTATCGCTTGTGGCACTATTTGCTTGCCCATGGGTCATAAGTTAGTTAAACAAAACAAATAGTTAATGAATCATTACTAATTCATTAATCATATATTTAGTACGTTTTTGTTTAAATAATCTAATCCGCAAAATCAAGCGTTTCAAAGTAGCTGCATTTTGTAGCCACTTTAGAAACTACATTTATAGAATGATGGTAACCAATAAACAGAGAAAAACCATTTAATAATTACCATTCAACATTAATAAACAATCTTTGTTGCTTTAGACAGTCGCTTTTCTTGTCTCCGACTATCGTCATCGTCTTTCTGCATAACTTTCTTTTCTTGAAGCAAGAAGCCCGTGAAAATAAAGTGAAACGTTAATGTAGTATGTGAAATCTGCATCTATTCCACCCACTCAGTGAACACAAACTATGTTTCATGATCTGTTTTCATATGTCTGTAAAATAAATTTTAAAAAAAATCTTTCACGTGATATACCGACCTACATCTTCGGCATTACATCACAATATCATTCTGAAAACTTAAAACTAATGGTAATCAAAATATTTACCGATCACAAAATCTTTCATGTAACTAGGAATCAAAATCAAAACTTCCATTGAATTGAATTCATGTTTTTTTTGTTTTCCGGTCTGGAATTTTTTTCCCCATGAAAGTGCATCTCCGTGTACCGACAGTGGCTCATTAAAAAGTGAACATTTTCCCACGGTCATAATTTGCCACCAAGCAAATGCTTATACAAAATAAAAGAATAAAACGCTTTATGATCGCAATATGTTATAGGGTCATTGATGAAAGAATAGTTGAACAACACAAAAACTTCCGACCGTCTGTTTAAAAAAAAAAAAAGGATTTTGGGGGAAATACTATTCTTGACAACAGTGAAAAAACAGGAACACGCACGTGGTGTTTCGCCATCTCTTCGTATCTTCAACCAATCCTCAGTTATGAACTTTATATGGGTTTCTCAGGATATGACGTGTTTCTTTTATTTAACAAAAAAAACAACTACAAATCTATACCATCAGCAATTCTTCATGATATACAAAGAAATATGTGTAACAGAAAAACCAATCAGTGATACTAGAGTAGACCACCTGACCATATCTCCCAACAGCTTATAAGAACTGTAATTCTACTCGTCGCTACGTTTCTTACCAACAGCTCTTTCCATTCCAGAAGGTAAGTCCGATCCTTTTGAATGCATTACTGAATACATTTCTAGAAATAATTTAAATTACATTATGTATAGTCGTATTTATATGAAATATGCTGCGATACAGATGGGATGGTCCATAAGTAGCTACATCATTTAAAAGTAAAATAACTTTTTTTTTTGTTAATTCTTTTTATTAGTTTTTGGTTTTTTATAATCAAAGAACAATGTATTTTTTTAAATTATGTATGAAAAACGATGTCACTTAGATATCCATTATTTTTCGCTTTACAGGTAGGTAGGTATTTGGGGTTTAACGAGGGCACCGACTGGCTTTTACAGCTATGTCATTTGGCCCTCAGACTTTATTTAAATCAGAAATACAGAAATGACGGTGTGATGAGGATGATAAACATGGAACAATGTTTATCATTCGCTTTACAATTACAAGCTCTAACTATCGCATCTTTCCATTACAACTCTTGACATATCTGATTCCAGAGTTTGAATTTCTGAAATCTCTTCCCGGAACGTATACCTGATTTTTCAGGTATATGAGAATATCTGATTTTTCAGGTAATCTCAGAGACAAAAGTCTGATGCTGTCAAATCGGGCAAACGTGAAAAACGATTGAAATCTAAATTTCACGAACTTCAAAATTTAATGATATTTATGCGTTGTTCGTGACTTTTTTCTTAATAAATTTTTAACATCGGAAGTAAGCGATATAAATTAGCAACAAAAAAAAGTTAGTTATATTTAAATGGTATTGCGACTTATGGACCACCCTATATAAATCATACGTCAAATGGCAAATCTTTCGATAGTAAATGCGTCCTTTAATCCTACTTCTACTGCACTTATTTCGTACATTAAATTACACTAATGAGGCAATGGTTTGAAATTCACTTTGTGGGGACTAATATATTAAGCCGGGACCTCTGAGACATCTAGTTAAAGAAGAAAAAAAAAATTTCTAATTATTTGTAACCAAGTAGTTTGGAGTATTTGTATTTCAACGTTGTGGAGAATCGCAGTATTATCCTACTAGGTTACAAATGCCGAGTCAAAGGGGGTTCCAATATATTTGATGGTGTTCGGGTACTATGATATGTGAGATGAACCTTATAATTTTATTCTTTGTCTAATTGTGATTGTTTACATGTTGAATTAAAAGATAACATGGTAAATCACTAATCGAAAACTGTTATTTAGATTCCAACGATCATGAAGATCGTTTACGTCCTCGCCATTGCTTTGCTGGCCATCACCACTGAAGGAGGTAAAGTGTTATTCTTCATTAATGCAATTACAGGTAGTCCTTGCTATATGCGAGGTTCACGTTGCGAAAAGTTTTAAGGGATCCAATTTTGTCATGTGCCAACGACGACCTAACTTTTATGGGACGAAGTCCGAAGCATGTTCACTAGTTATTGATCGCGTGCACATCGTGACCGGTAAACTCTTACCAACCTTGGAAATGCTCCACTGTTCATCTATCGCAAATTGATTAAAAGGTGATTCGCATATGTAAAATTCTCATCAAATGGAAAAATGCCCAGGTACAGGGACTAGCAGTTAAAGGTAAATAACGCATTGTGGAAGTAAAACACCAACAGCATTTTCATTGGTGCACTGCAACACAAAATCGCATAGTATCAATAATTTTCTCGCATAAAACGAGCATCTTTTCAATTGCTACAAATACGGAACTTGCAAGAATCTAGGACTAACGTCCCACACTAATGTTATACACGTCAAACGTTTTCAATCAAATTCTATCGATTCCAACTGCTTTTCTGACGTCATACGCAACGCTCAAACGGAATCCCAAGATTTTGATTCCGGAAGTAAAAAAAAAAGACTTTCCGTAATCCCGGGATGGCAACCAAATTTTACGGGAATTACGCTATTTTTATTTCCATTGTTTTTAATTTTAATCATCAGAGATAAGGTTTCTTATTTCTCGGCATTCCGAGAAATGAGAATCAAAAATTCTTGAACAAAAATCCTTCTATTCCAGGGATCCCCCGGATTTCCCGCCATTATTTAAAAAATTATAACCACATATAAAAAAACAAACAAATTAAACGATTAAAATTTAGATGAAAAGGGTAGTTGAACGTAGCGGTAGTCACGAGGAATACCACCTCGAGATCACGGGAGGTATATTTTACTTTGGAGATTCCGAGAAAACGAGATTCCGTTTGAAAAGTCCTAAATTACACACACCCAGGCGCGTTCCAGTGCTTTTTTGGTTTGCCTGAAAACACGAAAACGCGCTCGGACGTGCGAATGACGTCAGAAAAACAGTTGGAATTTACGGAACTTAATTGAAAATGTTTGACGTGTATAAAATCCCTTAACTGTGTCAATTTTCGTATATATTTTTTTTTTTACGAAAACTACCTTTTCCACCAAATTTTAACTCGTACGTTTTCTTATCGACGGCGAAATAGATTTTATATACTAACCTTTCTACTTTCTAACAACAATAAGTGCAAAAAAATATTAGTACAAGAAGTGTGAAGTACTTCATAGACAGTAAAGCAAGTTCATATCTTTAAACGCGTTTTCCTCGAAATTGTAGAAATGTTACTTAATGCCATTTTACACCAGGCCATTCGATTGTTTCAATGAAGACTTTGGTCACTGTTCATGAAACATTTTTGTCTCTCCCGTTCATTAGGAAGGTATGCTCGTGAAGAAGAAGCGTGCGAAGAATGCGAGGAGCAGATTGACAAATGCTTTGAGGACATGGGTCCCGAGCTGAAAAAGTTAGTGAAAAAGTGGTTACAGCTCATAGATTTAAATAACATTGTTGTGAGTTTATACCCAAATTAAATTTGAACCTTTATTACATGTTTGAAGAGAAGAGCCAGTGAACCTGGAGCCTCCGTACGGCCCTTGCCAACTCTGCGTAGTCTCCAATATCAACCAAGTAAGACGAAATGGAAAAGCTTGTGCCACGGAGAAAATGGATGGTTCCCTGCTTCAAAGCATGAGTCTTATATTCGAAGAGCCTATTTTGGCGAAATGCGATTGCAAGTTTCTTACCCCGTACGTACTCTTGTTTCAATGACGAATCCACAACTCGTTCAACATTTGATCAATTGTTGAATCTTAAATTGACGTTTTTATTCGAATTTCTAGTGGTATTCCTCATCCAGTCCCTGCGAAACTTAATATGGCCTGGTCGGACGCACGAGTTCGTACGGTGCTTAAATTTCAAGAGAAAGTCTGCACCGTCGAGAAAGGCGAGGTGGATTGTGACGAAGGCAACGAGTGTCTCATTCCCAAAGAATCGGTCGAAATTGAGTGTGATAGTGACGACGAGAAAGCTAAGGAGGAGTGTGACAAAAACAAGGATGATCTTGGTGACAAGATCCTGAAACTTATCGCTCAAACTACTTTTCCTGGTGTTGCATCGCAGAAAATTAATTCAAATCCATTATGGGTGCAAAGAATGACCTGTCGACCCGACCAATAAACCTAACGTTTTCGTTAGAAAGGCTATGCACATGCCAATTTGTTGAAATAACTATTTCGAAATTCCAAATACTTAGTCAATAAAGAGTCGACAAATGCACATGCTTGTTCAATCGCTGCTGTTCTCTTTAAGATGAAATAAAATTTTACGTAATGTCAACTATAATATAATTAAACGGTCATTCTTGATATTATAACAGTTTAGAAAACGTTTCCCGATTATTCACAGATTAGATCAATTAGGACAATTAACTAGGCTCCAGAACAATGAACGAACTACTAACTTCCACGCCTCCAACGACAAAGAAACAACTTGTAAGATTTTCACTTGTACCAAAATTAACGAATGTTATTTAAAAAAAAAGTATCTCTTTCCATTTACCATCAAATAGTCTTATCGTCATCACCGATATCCAAGTATGACCAAATTTTTTTTTGTAATTGTGCAGCCAATAACGGTCCAACTGCATTAAAAGGTTAGGATATCACATAACATAAGGCAGGCAGCAAACTAGCACTCAATACCTCAATCGTTTTGAATAGCCTTACACTTTGAATGACCAAAAGTGACGTTACATGCAGACAGGAAAGCCGATAGAATCCTTGGACGTGATCACGTGATGTGCTTTCCCACAGCAGTTGAGGTAATATTGAAGAAAAATCCAAATTTTTGCTTTTAAGACCGCCCCTTTTTGATGATTCAAAATGTATGATCATTCAACAAATTGAGCTAATATTGAGCAATTGATTGCTAGTTTGCTGCCTGCCTTATACCCAACTAAAACAGTAACATTTAAAGTATTCACAAATATTTAAAACATTTGCGTTTTTGATAACCTCTTTTATAACCTCGAGATTACTTAAACAAACACGTCAAAATACATATAGGCCTGTTATTGGCTGAAATAGGATAAGTGTTTATTTGGATTTGTCGATTTTATACTCTCAACAATAGTGTGTGGTGGCATGAAATGTAGGTATATGGTCGTCAAACACTTTTCGAGGAAAAACGGACTCTTCGTGTGACAAAATCTCAAAATAGATTGGACATTGATCCGTCTAAATTTGATACAACAAAATGTTCCACGGCCCCAGCCAATGTTAAAAAAATTTCAGCTTCATAGGTCATCGAAAACCTACCAAAAAAAAGAGCTCAAAGACGTTGATTTCTTTCAACCTCAGAGTAAGTTAAATAAAAGAGGTTAAAAAACCAAAAATATAAATTAAAGAAACATAGTAAAACAGCAATAAAGTACGGTAATCTACAACTTAACGTAAGGTTTATATGTTAAAATATAAGTTTGTCAATGATCTTATAATTTATAGGAACGGTTAGTTTGATTGTGACTAAAGAGCTTCCGAATTCTAACAGTATCAATATAACCTACTGTATAACACAGGCATTATTCTAAGGAAAATTTCAAAGTGCACACCAAAAATGGGGGGGGGGGTGGAGTTATACTGTACAAATATAGGCTATCGATTTAATTAACGTTCTTGCTGCAATAAAAAGCAACTACTAAATCATGTACAGCAAGTTCTCAATTTATGCGAGCTTCTCATATGGGATTCTCCTAATACGTGAGACAGATCCTTCCGTAGGCTTATGTAAGAAAAAATGTCGCTATAAAAATTGCTTTTGTGTGCTATTGTGTGAGGTAGTGCACAAATGTTAATGTTCCTGCACTTGCTGTTGGTGAAAATATCATTACGTGCATTTTTTTATTTTATTTTGTGGGCAGGTGCTCGAGTGACTGAAAGCTCTTATGTACATATTTTCTGCCACAGTGTGGACTGTGAGTGTGTGTAGCAAGTACGCGCCACAAGTTGCCTACACATTATGTGCATTAAGAGTGATCGGTCTCTTGCGCACCATCGCACCGAATTGCCTAATGGCTAAATAGGTTGCATTTAGTGAGCATGTAGGAGGGCTTCTCTCATTGCATAGTAACGAGGTAGGTATTCGGTTTTAAGTGATACGTCGACGGACCTGATGACATGTCATTTGGCGTCCCCATACAGTATTAGCGAAATTGCATTTAAGAAACGTGCCTAAATCAAGATTAGTTAAGTAGGCTTATATTGTAAATGGTAAGTATCTGTTGTATGCAGTACTGCAAAACGCTATAAGATGTTCGGGAAAACTTCTTCGTTAGGACACGATTAAGAAAACAATACCTGAGTATTACCTAGTAGTTAACTGACCCGAGTATCATGTTAACCTTATTATTAGCTATTCAGTAGGCCTAGGCTTAGGATAGTTATACATTATACACATGCAATATTTTGATGCATGCCTCATATTACGAGTACCGGTATTTCAGGGCATATTTTGTACTTATAATGCATAAATCATGGTTTTTCAAAGTTGCCAATTATGTCGATAGAGATTGACAAGCAAGTAGATGTTAATCATTATTGCCTAGCTATGGCAGTTTCTACTTGCTGCGATTTGACCATACAGACGAGTACAAAATCCCTTTAGTTTATCAATATCAACTTATTGAAATCCACATCAATTACAAACCAAAGCAAAGTACTTATAACAAATGAATGGCTCGTATACTCTAGTTTGACAAACTATCTGTGATGAAGGATCATATTCGTGCGTGTCAAACAGACAGGCAAAATATTGTAATTAGAAAACAATCGGAACTAAATACAAAGGCATGAATGGCGATTCCCCATTTTGAATTTCATACAGTTCTTCTCAATATGTTAATATGCGAAAATTGCATTATTCTCAGCCTTATGTTTATTTAAAATTCTTTAATTTAAACGGTTAATCAAGTTTTAGCAGTTGTTTAATTTAGCTTGAATTTTATGTACATCCCCTCCCCACCCTACTTGCGCCTATTTGTGAAGTACAATTTGAATGTGAAGTACAATTTTTTCTGTATTGAAAGATTACTGTACTGTTGTTGTAATGTTTTTGTTGTTTGTATATAGTTTAGTGGGACATTGTCCTGTTTACAATAAATAAATAAATAAATAAATGTTCACATTTTCAACAAAACTTCCTGTACTAAATTAGATTTACATCTTAAAAAAGTTTATTTTATATCTACAAAATAACCCTAATCTAAACGTTTAATCAATCGGATCATTCGTTTAATTTATTTTGAATTTTATGTACACCCCTACTCTATTTGCGCAAAGTCAATCAATGCTGAACCAGTGTTGAATTTGTCTTCAAAATCGTGTACGTTTCGCCATCTATGATCAACTTACTGCACTAAAGTAGTAAACAAATTTAAAATCCCTGTAGACCGCACGTCTTAAAAATCTCATTCTTGTATCTCATCTTATTCTTGTATTCTTTTGTGTCTACCAAATATCCTAATCTAATCGTTTAATCAATCGGATGAGTAGTTTAGTTTATTTTAATTTTTATGTACGCCCCTATCTTATTTGCGCCTATGTATGCACAAGGCAGTGCTCAATCAGAGTTCGAAATTGACATAACGGTTAAAAATTGTATGTTTTAAAGCAACATTAAACGAGGATTACTTGTATCTTTTGACCGATGTAATGTTGCAGTATTTGTTTTTTTATCATACTTCAACAATACTTTAATTTAGATACACCAAATGACTGTTCACGTTCATACAGATAACGTATAGGATTTTGGCTCACAAATTTTATATATGCCAAGACCACTATCAAGTTGAAAGAATTCCGAAGCAGCAAAACTTGATGGTGGAATTCCCATCGACATACAAACTAAAATCTTTACATGTTACAATTTCAAATGTACAGTTTGACTGAAAGAATTCATTCATAACAACTGGGCCTACGATAATATCGTACTGGTACGTAAGTGAAACCACGGCAAAGTAGAACCACCCTTAACACCACATTAGCATCCAAACGCACACTATACATTCTGCAATGATATTCCAAATCAAACTAATGCATTTACATCTTGGATTATGATTCAGTTGTTGTAAACACGTATCAAACAACAGTTGAGAGCTTTCCCGGAATAACGTTGTATGTTACAAAAATTCAATATTTAGATTATTATGGAAAACCGTATGAGCCTAGCTAGTGCTGCCAATAGAGAAATTCATACTTACCTAAAACATACCTATATCACTTCAAAATTGGTCCTCTAATATAAGACAACCAATGTGTTGCTGAATACTTCTTTTGCCGTTTACTCAAAACTATGGATTGTTGCATGCAAAGTTATTCTGGGTAAGCCTTCAATTCAGCCGTTCAGCAACATTTAAAAATTCACTGTTAAAACATCAATGATTATTTAACAAGATTATATAAAAAACTTCGTTTTTAAGGACAACCTTTTATTCATTGTAAATGAATAAAAGACATAGCCAGAAACAATAAGTTTTAGGTTTCAGTTACTATTCGCAGTTTCAGTATTTCAGCTTTTAATTTTAAAAAAATGGTGTTTCTTTTTCTATTAAAATATCAAAATTAA
>JAQIWH010002728.1:0-23038 GCA_034695005.1 Cryptops parisi | reverse complement strand
ATATTTATGCTTATAATTACTGTATATACATTTATATACAAATGAAATAGAAAAATCGAAGACCCCTTAGGCGATGTTAGTCGATCACATTTTGTCAACATTTGGACACTAGATTATAACGTATCTTTAGATTACACAATTGATAGGGGTTCCTGAAAATGTATCAAAAGCAAAAATTCTTACCAATTAGACTCAAGGTCGATGCCTTATTCAGCATTGTGCATTTTTGCTAATGGAGTCAATGGAAGGTGAAGAAAAGACGCCACGTTTTTTTCTTCTTTATCAACATAGATGTATAAAATAGTGGAACCTAGGCACATTTCACCATCGTTCTTCGTCGACTGAATCGTGTTGTTTCCTCTTCGTCAACGTATCGACTACTAATACATGCAGCGTTTTAATTTGTACCTCTGGGTTATAAGATGGCTCATTTTCTTCTTCTGCCAAAAGCCATACCGCCATTATAATTTGTCTGCTGCTATCGTGTTTTTTTTCTACCGCTATTTATATTAATAACAGATCGTTGAACATTAAAGATTAAAAATAACTGATGTAATTTCATACTATTTTTAAAATTAAAAAATTAGAATTGTGTTATCATAACGTTTAGATGTGAATAAAAGTTTTTTAAAAAAAAACAACAAGCAATAATCATCGAAATTTAATTATAGTACTATAGTGTACAGTTTTGACACCAGATGGGAGTAGTTTATGGTCAAGTTAATGATTATGACGAATATAGTAAATAAGGTGGAGCTTAAAAAAAGAGGGCGTGGCGTTACCTTATTTGGAATCTGGAGGTGATGGATGGGATGGTCTGTATGTTTATTGTTCTAAAATACGATGAAAATCAGTATTTCTGTTAAAAAATATACGCATTAAAAAACTATAGAAAATAAATAAAGATCATGTAAATAGCTGGGAAAAATATATATTCTCGAATAGCTTAGAATTTTTGTTTAATGAATGAAGAATGTCATATTAGTTTTTGACACAACTTTGTTTTTTAAATATAGCTCTGTCACAAATATCTGATATATTATTATAATAAATATAAGTAGTTTAGGTACTTTTCAAATAAAAGAGAAGCCACTTGTGGGGCATGTTTGCGTGGGGTGGTTGTTATGGGTATAGATACCAGGTTAGATAAGTCTTAAATTGTCTTGAAATACAGTGTGATAGATGCAAAAATCTTTTCTCATAGCATACAACATGTACTGTATATAGAAATAGTTCCCAAAATTTCTTCCAAATAAATAATTAGGGGGGGGACCTCCAAATTCCTGCCTTACATGCCCCCCCCCCCTGGAAAAATAATATTTACGAAGCCTTAAAACAAAAGAAAATGTGAGCTTTTCAATTCTCAATATGTAGAGTGTTTACCATACAAATTTGCTTTAAATTTTAATTATAATATTAAAGGGTTCGATTAATCATAGCTTTTAAAGTTGCAGCAAACAATTCGTCAGCTTTATGCATAATACACTGTTACGTTACGGTACTTAAAAATTAAAATTCATTAATGCATAAAGGAGAAAATGTCTCGCCCCAATATTGAACGTTAACGAAGCAGTGTATCGATTGCGTTGATTTTAATTAACAACTTTAAAATTACAGTAAACAGCTTATTTCAATACTTTTTACCAGAAAAGCATGACACTTGTGGGTTTGCATGATAAACATGGCTTGTGACTTCATTATACAATAAAATCTACAATCGTATTGATAATTTTTAACCCTTTATAAATTTCAGGTTGCATATTGTGTCGGAAGTTGACGACAAACAAACATGGGCCATCATCAGAACTGCGGAACTTATCGAAGCGGTGACGACATAGACAACTTCAAAATTGTGTCAGTAAATTTCGTGTAGCGCTTATTCAACTTAAAAGAAGCACGCTTTGCACTTTTATATGTATCTAACATTATTATTATTTCATTTAATAAAATAGTTTCATATATTTACAAAAATGTATATTTATTTTAGTCACTTATGTAACACTGTTATTTTGTTCACACTTCTTGACGTACGGTTGTTGAATTTTATGATGATCGATCATACTATAAAGTCACAGCTCTAATGCACTACCATCATCATTTGCATTAAACATACTTTTCCATTTTTTATACACAAATAGTTTATTAACAATTATTAAAATGTTAATGAAGTCTGCCTAGCATATTTTACTTTCAAATGAAATCGGCCAACTGACCGTTGAGTAATTTTAGGGTGACTTTAAAAAAGAGTCGGAAATTCGTTCCAACGCAACGATCTTCGGAACAAAAAGGAACTGAAATTGAGCTACAACCGATGCTACAGCAAGACAATGACAATGTTGACTTCGAGTCTTATACATTTTCCTGGCAGGAAAAGGTCTTCAGTCAGGTAACAAAACACTTGCCTAGATGTGTACAGGGTGTTCCTGAAGGGTCTAAAATGTTAACTACAGATGTTAGGTATCAAAACAACCCATAGGTAGGTTTTTGGAGTTCAACGGAAGGTTATGTCGTTTGGGCCTCGGACATTATTGGGATCAAGAAATACAGAAATGATGCGGTGAGAACGATGCAGGAGGAAATGGGAAAACCCTGAGTGTCAGACCCCAAACTGAATCGGCGAAACCCGAGCCACTGCCGTCGGAGGTGAATGTTCTGACCAATGGACCCTCAAACAATCCATATAAACATGGGTCTGGAAATACTTCCCTTCTGAGATAATGCAGGATGAAGTTACATAATGTCATAGGTCTAGTGTCTCATAATTGATGTAGGTATACAAATGAGTATCTGGACTTATGTTTATATGGACTATTTGATGTGTAGCATCTGTGGTCAACCATTCAGGAACACCCTGTATTTTTCACACGATGTCAGGATGTTTGGTTCACACTGTATTTTAAAGTTTGTAACCGTTGTCTACACTCTTTTCTGCCTGTAAATTTCTTTTCAGAGAGAATTTGAAATGTATCAAGTGTTGGACAACTGCAAATCGGCTTTCGAACAAAAATATCATCAGGATATCAACCAGATGATAAAGTAAGAAGATTTCCTCAATGATTGTGATTACATCATCCAGTTCCAATTATACAGGGTGTTCCTAAAAGGTTTAGTCAAATATTGCTACCACAGATGTTAAGCATCAAAACAAAGCAAAAAACGTCCATATAAACATAGGTTCAGAAATGCACACTCATTTGCATACCTATGGCAATTATGCGATTTGGCATTTGCTTTCCTTTGATGCGTAGAATCTGTGCTTGAAATTTGTTTAGAAACACCCTGTACATCCACAATAAAATTCCTTGCCGTCACTGTTCTTATTCGACACAGTTCTATGAAGTACCACTGCTTAATATTGTAACATTACTACTTAGCAAAACCAGACCTACAAAGCGATTGTTTTCCTACGTAGAAGCTGATGGATACGTCAATGCCAATGAAGTTAGTTTATTTTCATTGAAATAAACTATTTGACACTATCAATAGGTTAACATAATATTATTTCTCATGTGTGTAGATGAAGAAAAAGATGACAACAGCCATTGAGGAAAATCCTAATTACTTGGTAGATGCTATCAATAACCTGAGACTTAAAAGAATCAAACAAAGGCACCGATTTCAAACATTTCTGAACTAGCTTGATTTCACTCGTCTTTGTAGCGTTGACGTCAAATTTTTTATTACTGTAGCGAGCAGGACTTTATTCCAAAGAATAACATTGTGGATTATGCTCCCGACAAAACAAACAGTCAAGCCAGACATCTTCTCAGTAATCCAATGCAAACCATGGTCATTATGGCAGATCTCAATGACATTGATAGGTAGCAATAATCTTCGTGTTAAGTTTGGTATTAGTGAACAAATTTTGATACAAAGATTTTTCACTATTTATGGCAATCTACAGTTATTCTTAAAAGGTCTAGTCAAATTTTAAACGACGCTAAACAAAGCAAAAAGTTCATATTAACATGGGTCCGGGAATGTACACTTCGTTTGAATTCCTACAGCGATCATTAAGACAAATAGCCTATGAAAATGTGTGAATTCACCCTGTGTCATCTCGGAAGGGACCCGCGTTAATATGGACTTTTGCGGCTTTGCTTTGAAGGGGACCATCTGCGGTTGAAATTTGACGAGACACCCAGTTTTAAGAACCCTGTATAATAGAATGAAATGATTTCTACTATTTTCTTGCATAAACTAGATTGGGTTCGGATAGTGCCAAGGAAGTTGTTCTCTGCACAATTCAAGCATCATCTCTAGGAATCGTTTCCGTTAATCCCGATTTCACCAATGATCATCACCCATTCGTTTTAGAATCGAATAGCAATGGTAGGGTACACTATCTATTAACATTTGTCTAAAAATTTCATCTGAACTTTTTTAATCGTGCACTGTATTATCTCAAAGCACTTGAAGCATGATTTATACACCGAAACATGGCTAGTGAATGACTGGTTCTGCGATTTTTTTTAGGTGAACAGTAATGAAAATTGCTGTAATTTCTATGAATATAATGTATACAAATGCTCAATAGTTTTCTTTCAATAAATTTGTTCGTTTAATTATTGTACAAAATATGGAACTGATCCATGGTACAGTCAGGGTTGTCATCAGGAGGGGGCACCTGAGCATGGGCCCAGGTTAAAATTATACCCAGACTAGAATAATATATTGCTTGCTTATATTTTTTCCATTGTTTGAAGTTTAACTTATTGAAGTGTATTATATATAAGTGTTCTATTCAATTTTACATACTAACCATACCATAGTCAAAGATTCAGGTTATGGGCCCAGTATCTTTTTCATTACCTAGGCCGCATTCACTTCGGAAGCTGTTAGCGCAAAAACCGTCTAAAGACAGCTCTTGTAAGTTACATGAACCCTGTACATGTTATGAACTGTCTTTGGACTGTTTTTAAAGCGCTAACAGCGTCCAAAGTAAAAACAGCCCTGAATACAGTAAAATCCACAATCACGAATATGGCATCCATTCTAACCAGCAACTATAAATAAGTGTTGGTGATGGTGGTTTACGAACATTAACATGACACAAGTGTAATAATAGCCAAATGACATAAGTGCCTGATGTAACATTACATTCCAGTGACTATCACAACAATTTCATAGATATCCTCATATGCTAATAACATGATCACATGTTTAGCATTTCAGTACACTGTTAACCCCGTTTCTGAGCCAGCTGATTACGAAAAGCTTGAAACCAAGACGGCATTAAATGAGGTAAACAATTCCATTAGATGTTAGATCTTATTCAATTACATGGATGTCCAGATTAAAGGTTCATTCTTGTTACGAATCCACAGATGCAGAAGCAGCGTGCAACAGTCATGAAAGACGTATTAGGTGCAACAGAATTTGCTATGGTGAGTAATTTATATCGGAGACTGTGTTTGTTTGCTTTAATGTGTTGGGAACAAACCAAACTACCTGTATACGGTAACAAAACTTTCATAAGTTTCATGGAAACTTGGTCTTGTGGTTTGTTTGACATTGTAATGCCAAATTTTAAAAAATCAATTAAAATCCAACATTGTTCGTTCCTTTTCAGCCAGAAAATGAAAATTTCAAAATTTATTTGTTTGGAGAAATTGGTATGTATACATGTGTATATTGTTGTTTTATTTTTGATTTTGCATGGAAACCTAAGTTTTGTGCAACGCGTCAATTTATTTTTCTCCCGACTATAAAATTGATTAATGTAAAATTTTTCAGTTTCTGCATGCGGATTTGAACCCAACAATTTATACGTCAATTACTTGCTCAACCTTCCTGAAAGTAAGAAAGTGACAGAAAAAGAGTTGCTTTTAAGCTAAAAAAACAAAAGTTTCATAGTGTATTGTCCATAGATTGGACAGCGGTGAATGAAAAACAGCTCTACGGGACAACAAATGCATGTTACAGCAAACTTGAAAACGGGAAGGAAATATTCTATTTCTGCAAACTGTTCACAATGGAGCTGGCGCTTCAAAATGCGAACGTTGCATTGGGTAATGACAAGCTGCACAAAGCTAAATATATACAGTACCATTGGTTCCCCAAATTCATGAATAATCAACATGTGTTTTAGAAACGTTACAAATGCCGCAGTTGTTTCTAGAAGTATGGTCTCAGGACAGTTGGAACAGATACCGCTTAGAAGGATGTGGATATTCAAATGTGCCCGACACTGCAGGTGAGCTCATATGTTGGTTTCTATTTGGGTCATGTAACTCTGTCTTGTCATTATGGTTGTTTTATGAAACACAGCAATGGGTACTTTCATTACGATTCTAGGGACTTATGAAATGAACGTTAATACATGGTGTCCAATCAGCAGTACTCTGAAAGGTCAGCTTTATCGTTTCTTTCTTGGTTCAGGATCAGAAGCGGAAGGCATTGCCTTTTCCACTAGCATTGCTTGCACAGAAGTAATTAATTTTGGTTCTTTGTTTCTTTTCTAACCACTGAGGTTGTTCAAATGCCATTGAGAAAGTAAAATATAAAGTAAATATTTTCTTCCAGCAACGACAGCCACTGAGTCGATTGGGACTGCATACTGAAAGCACAGGAATGGTCAAAGTGAAAATGAATATCATCCATCAAAGCTTGTAAGGATATTAATAATAAGAATAACCCAGATCTGTTTTTTTATGTATGTATGTATGTATGTGTGGGTAATGGATGCTTTGACCCTGCCCATTGCACAGAATCCTCTCAAGTCAGCTGTTATTGGTGGTGGCTAAAATCGCAACCAGTCACAAGTATAGCATCTTATCACTAGATGGAGTTGGTTGTCAACGTAAAAAGCACAGTACAATATGTTAATTTTGTAGTTACCGTACGAATTTAAAGTTTGTATTACTAACTCGGAACCCCTATCTCAGTTATGAATCTAAAGCTTGTATTACTAACTCGGAATCCTTATCTTATGCTCCCGTGCTACAGCACAAGTCTAGCTAGAAGTAGACCTAGTAGACCATCTAATTGTATTAATAGTAATATATCAAAATTAGTATCTATCTGGAACGTTTTTGCTTACACTCATGTTATGCTGAACCTCCGTGAACCACGAGATTTACCATAACGTGATTGTAAACAAAGATGAGTATAAAAGAGGATCCCAAATCAGAGTGCATCAGCTTTTGGAAATCGTTACATCATTATTGATGGTTTTCTAGACCAGTCAAAATTATTTGGTGGGCATACAGCTAGTTATATTACTTTACTAGTAATGTAATATCTTAGTATTCAGAGTGATGCTTGGGTAACCCATGCTATAGCACGTAGCAGTCTTTTTGTATACACGTTATGATTTTCCTTGTGTGCAAACTACACATCTTATGATGCTCAGAAAATTCTCTAGTGTGATTCAAAGCTATCTTTGCTTATAGGTATCCTTGTAAGAAGAATTTTCCTCTTGGATACCATTTCCTATCATTTGTTTCAATTTGTATTATATTATTTGACCTTAAGCGACAGGAATAAAACAGAAACAAAGCTAGTTACGATTCAGTTACGTTGTTTGTTTTTCAACCAAAAATGTACATTGTTATTAAACATGATCAAATTTGAACAGAAAATATAAAAACTCACTGGAAAAAAATTGTAATGCATAGAATTTTTTTATTTGGTATTTTAGAGAATACGCTCGGCAGAATGGATATCAACGTTCGATGAAAGGAGTTTTGAAGGATTTCGGGTAAGGGTTTGTGAATTGTGGTGATGATAAATTCTAACCAAGTAAATTGAATTAAATGATGGCTCAAAAATAGAAGGAAAATAAATGCATATGGTTTTACAGGTCGGTTGCTGTCGACAAAAGCATTTCAGCTGTTCTAGACAAGTTTCAGAAAACCAGACAACGCATGTTGGCGGCACGGCAGAATCTCTTGAACGCTACACCGCCGGTTATTGCAAATGGTCTATTGGCTGCCAAACACGATCAGGCGAACGTACAGAAAACAATCAGCAGTAATGTCCTTTCATCTTTGAGCACATCGAAAACGACAACACTGGATTCTAGTGACACGCTTATCTGTACAAGTAGTGAAGATGGAATTTTGAAACACCCTTTACGACGCCCTACTCCACGAAAACGAATTATTACGGCGAAAACAGGACTGAACGCTATCCCTCCCAAATTTGACGAATCGGATCAAAGTGCCTCGTCATCGACGTTGCGAACTTCGGATGATTCGTGCCGACACCTGGTGTCGCCGTCGACAAGTAAAGAATCTAGCGATAAACAGTTAAGTAGCGGCGAAACGATTACGGAACAGTTTTCAACACCGAGCATCATAGGTGTGAAACAATCGCTTCAAAAAATGCTGCAATCGATAGAAAACAGAAAAGCTATGGCTGAATCATCGGCAACAAAAATAACAAGTGCGCCAGATAGAACGAAAGTAGCAGCGTCGTCATCAAGTTCATCGTCTTCAACGTCAAGTAGTCCGAGTCGGACATCGGTCGTTCAAGCACCAAAGCCAAAACAAAGACAGAGCAAAGAATCAACACAGTCAAGTAGTTCAACGTTACGAACATTACCAGAAATTAGGGCCAGGAAACTAAGCTCAACCGATTTTTCACCGAGTCATGAAAGCGTGCCGAAACCCCGGAAATCTTTCAGTACGACCAACGAATCAACGACCGATAGTCCGCCAGTTTTTAACCAACCCGATTTTGATGTGGAAACTTCTTTGGAGTCCACCGACGAAGATGAGAAGCAAGAAATCATACCAACTAAAGAAAACTATAGTCAAAGCACTCGGTCGACGGATCTAGGAAAACCCCAAACGTACGACGACGCTTCCAGCACAGCATCGCGTTATAACGTCGCGACCGACATCAAAGAGACCGCTTCACAGCCATTACCGACGTCTAAGAAAGAAGAACGTCTAATTGACTACACGCAATTCTTTTCGGAACCATCTTTAACAGGCAGACGCATGTCGGCGGAAAAAGAACTTTCACCCGCACGAGTTCCCACCGCCAAACATGCAAGCGACGTCGTGAAATCCAATCGCAGGCCCTTACTCGAGAGAATGACATTCAAAGACGATTCGTCGTCGACAACTTTAAAACAACAACAACAACAAGAAATATTGGAAAGTACTCGAGAAATTTCTCCGCCATCACGTCCTTTGAGACGTTCCAAAGCCAAACGACAGTTGGCAGTAAAAGATACTGAAGAAATCGACACAGACGATGACGACGATGACGACTATCAATCCGAATTGAACAAGGCACTGGCTAACGATTCTGACTAACAGAACACTTGTTGAACAGCTAAAACAACAGTTCTCTAAGGAGACGCCAACATACACTATGCATGCCAGTTTTATTTAGTTAACGCAAAAATAGTTTGTTTTTTCACCGAAGAAAAGTAATTCAAAGGAAAAGCCACTGATATTTTTTCTTCGTCTAAGCTAAGCTTAACAATTCGTAACACTGGATACGTTTAGCCTTACGTCAAGGTATATAATGAAAAGACAATAATAAATTAGGTTTGAAGGTTTTTGCTTAAGTGTTGCCATGAAGAAATAGGTGAATAAATCTACCATGGCAACATATCTAGTCAGCTCTCGCTGCTCAAACTGATCGACGACATGTCTTGGCACAACTTTGAATCGCTCATTTCTGTAGCGAGAGCATGCAAAATGTCCAGGAGGAGGTTTCGACTCAACGTACTGAACAGTGGTAGACGTTCCACCTGAAAAAAAAAAAGTGAAAATAGTCAACGGTGTAGTACATTTGTAATAGTACGGCAGTAATGAAACAAGATTTGTGTACGTTGATGTTTACACTTATTTAAGCAAAGTTGATATAAAAAATATTTTCAGTTAACGATTTCATCATTTGTGTGTATATACATATATATATATATATACTGTATATACGTTGCTTAGGGTGGTCCTTAATTTTAAGTTTCGAAAATAATTGGATAGGCCACATTCTGAATTTGTTTCATTATGAAAAAAAGTAATTTTGGTAAAATTAGGTTAGTTTTGAACAATATTTAGGGGTCGCTACCAAGATCTGAAAAATCACGTGTTATGCTTCAAACCAATTTTTTCAAACTTTGGAATCAACCTTTAAATATCATCTAAAATGAGCCAAATTTTGGAAATACGACTTCTTTGAATATCGGAACAAGATAGGCTGGTGCCCCTGTTCAAAAATAAAACTTTTGTTTTTCCCCTTCCTATGTGTTATTATGCAAATTCTGGTAGCGACCTCTAAATCTCATCTGAAATTCGCCAAATTAAAGGAATAGTACTTTTTGTAATATTGGAACAAGATAGACTGATGCCCCGACTCGATATAAAACTTTTGTTTTGTAACTTTTGTTCTCATTATAAAAACCATCCTAATATATTTAAATAAAATAAAACTAGAAACAATAAAGCACCTCAACTCTGGCCTTAAAGCATCAGTGTGATACAGTGCTATGATACACTACACTGCATTACACTGATGCTTACCGACATAAACGTTTAAAAACGTCTATTATTTCTATTTTTATTCAGTTTAATTCTCGAAAATAAATGAAATGACACTGCATTTAGAAATAGATGAAACGGCACTAAATGGAACACCAGTTAGCCTACTTTCTAAAAATGAATGTAATTGCAATTAATATTAGATAATTAAGAAATAGTGTAATAAATATTTCACCCACAAACGAGTTCATCATTTTCTATCATTAATTCCCACAACACACAATATTTGAACCACCCTGTACAACACAACAACAAAAAAACAAACAACGTCCTTTTGTTTGTTTTTTTTGTCAAGATCATCGTCAAACAAGAGGACTCTCGTGCCTTCACGTTGATGAATAAATAGTGTAGTGAGAAGAGTGGTTTCAGTGATCGATAGGGTCCTGGAGAGGTTTTTTGTTGGGATTGGTTTTTAATTAGTGAAGGTTGGGGGTGGAGGTGGATGGATAGGAGATGAAAATGACAATGCATTAGCGGAAATCCTTGGGCTTAAGAAAATCGAAGATGTGGTGAACCTGTGGGATCTCGGTTGTCTCTTTACTATCCACGTGTGGTTACAAGAACGAGTTGTAAAGAGGACGAAACCGTTTCAATGTGGTTTCCACTTCAACTTTTCTAAATGTAGAACGGCTGTGCAATCGACACACGCCTTTCAATCTCTTGGCAATCGTGTGGGATGAATTCAATTAACGCACCGATGGGTTCATTTTTATCTACCCGCAAGAATGTTTAACGAATCGATATTATTACTAAAAAAAGGAAATTACCTACCACTTCAACCCTGTCTTGATAATCACTGATAAAAAAATTAAATGATTTTCAAAACCTTTGCACATCTGATCATGGGTTGAATAACAGACGAAATGTCAACATTAAAATCAATTTTTTGTAAGTTGGATTAAATGTTCAATAAAGAATTATATAAAATAAATCACTCAAAAACATGGGAAAATAATTTTATAAAATTAAATAATACAGTGAACCCCATCCGGTGTCCAAACACCCGAAGCTTTCATGCAACCGGCAGTAATTTAAATTTCGCGCCAAAAGTTCATTATTTTTAAGTGATGATCATTCAATATTTATCTGCACATTTTTATTTAAATGTACTGGTTCAACAGATTTTCAATCTAAATTTGAAATCGATTAAACAAACAAAAAATTAATTATTACAGTAAACTCCCAGTTATCCGGCACTGAATCACCGCGAACTTAAACAAGCGGTATTAATTTAAATTTGGCGTCAAACATCCGTTATTTGTCAAATAATGATTGCTCAAGAATTGTTTTATCGTCACGTTTTTATAAAAAAAAACAAAAACGTGTCTTTTGCTCGACAGTTTCTTTCATTTTCATTCAAAATTAAATTTCGAATGTCACATATTTAAGAATCATCGGAGACTTTTTTGCTCTATTTTGTCATTAAACCCTTTTTATACGATTTATATTAGCTTCACTTGTGAGTTTGTTAGTTTGTGAGTGAGCTGGAAATTGATCTCTACTGCCATCTTCAGGCGTTTATGAAAGTATTCAATTTACCAAAAACCGTATAAAATGTAAACAGCATAAATCGAAAACCGATATAAATCCAATGTGACAAGAGAATCACATAAATCGAATCGAAAATTGCAGAAACCGAAAAAAAAAGTTTTATTCAACATAAATCGAATGTCTAATTACTCAAAATAATGCATAAATCTAAATTCGCATAAAACTTGTAGAAATGCAAAATATAATTATTATCTCACTCAAATATCGCATAATCAAACGTAGCAAAAAATCGCAAGCCGCAATGTAGCAAAAATCTCATAATCGAATAAATCGAATAAATCGAATAAATCGAATAAAATCGAATCGAAAATTGCAGAAATCGAAATAAAGTTGTTAAAAATCATTTTTAATTTACTTGTTTCGTCTCATTTTACGGTTTACTAAAACTTGTGTTTTTAAAACAGATCGATAACGTTACCAATTTTAAAACGTTTACGACCACCGTAGAAACATTCCTCGGCGACGGTTCTCAAGGTTAAGAACTCTCGGAACGGACGTGGAATGCACTTTAAATGAATTAATGGCACTGGAGAAGATTTCACCCGTTAAAAGATGTCAATAATGAGGAAAGTCGTCTTTTCCTCGTTTTCTTTAGCGCCAAATTACCATTTAAGCTGACCGAAATCTCGTCTTGGAAAAGAATGACCATCAGGGTTTAGAAACATGCTCTATATGTAGAAGCGAGGAGGAGCTTCGACCTCATTTGCAGCATGTACTCGGGCAAAGGGCAAGTCGCTTAACCCCCATAATTAACTCGGTGAAAGCCCCAAGCACCTCTCGTGACCAGAACTGGGGGGTCCACAAACGAGAATACCAAGTCGAAACTTGAATCCGCGACATCAATGGCGCCGAAACTTCCATTTTCTACCAATTCGTATTCAATGTCTCAGCTTCGTCGTATTTTATTCATGGAATGTCACCACCATGTTTCATAATTCATCCCTTTTTTTTTTCTTTGCCTATCCCCATGTATTTTTTTGTTTTGTGCAAAGAAAAACAACCAGTAACTCATCAATAATATATAAGTCATGGTGTGAAAAGTTTCCACATCGAGGTGACGCGAGTACTTTTGTAGTTTTGTAATGGTCGTGCTCCAATAATCACTACTTCAGTTATTTGGGGGGTGAGATTTTGGAAGACACGTAGCAATATGGCACTCGATGACACGTTCTAGTAACATGCGCTTATTGATTTTGCCCAGAAAAGCACGCAACAATTTGCCTGAAAGCTTTTCTACGCGTCAAAACATAAAACATCAAAAGTGCACAACCGATTCATTTTTAAATGGTTATGTACAACAACAACAAAACGAATTCACGACAATTGGACACAATCTACTTGCTACTGTCAACTGTTGAGTACGATACGAATGTTTAATATTCAAAGAGTTTTCTTGCAGGGTCCCCCATGTTTCGCACTCTTTAAAGAACAACTACTAACTCGAGTAAAAAAGGTTTTTCAAAACCAAGAATGTTACATAACCAAATGATAAACTGAATTAAGAACACGTGATTATGTAGGTAACAAACTAACTGTCTAATTGAAGACTTGCCCGGAATAACATCGAAATTGGTCACTTATTATGTGACAATCAATGTGTTGCTGAATACTTCTTTTGCCATGTATTCAAAACTATGAATTGTTACATGCAACGTTATTCGGAGCAAGCCCAATCCATTGTTTAACACATGACTGTACATGACTCACGTGGTTTTGCATTTCACGTAACCATTGTTTAGCACGTGATGGTACATGACTATTGTTTAACTTGTATGCTCGTCAACAATGACGAGAAAGTTTTTGATTGTTTTAACTCATCATGTTGCCTTCTGTATGCCTGTCAACAATGACGGAAAAGCTTTTGTTTGTTTTAACTCATGTTGTCTGGCAATATGAAGGTTAAACACATAGGAGATAGTAAACTATATAGGAGATTCAAAGCATGTTAGCTAACGTAATTCTTCACTTAACCATTGTTTAGCACGTGACCTTATACGTTCTCAACTGTTTTAATCACTCTGGCAACACGTGATTTTTAAACCATTGTTTTAAACTAAACTGACACACGTGACCCCGTACTTAACAATTGTTTCAATTCAACACTTGCGTCGCAAACCGTATTTTATGTTGTTTTTGATGTTCGACAAAGTCCAATCCACCTGGAGTGACAATGCACCTGGTGCGACAATGCACCTGGTGCGACACCTTTAACGTTTCGAATTTAAACCGAATAAAAATGTAAAGCTGCAGGTATATCAACATATAAACCCACCCAAAAAATTGAACCCCCCTCCCTATCGTAAAACACCACCAACCTTTCAAAATGTATATAACCATTTCGAAAACTTCCAAGGGAACAAAAACCATTGCATTATCTCATCAAAAATTTTGAAAATTCCTCTTAAGCTACATTTTTTCAAAATGTATCAAACTTCTACTTGGAAAAAAAAATCGGAGTGGTTGGACATCAACTCTATTTTTTATGTCGTTGTATATGGAACATGGAGACGACACTTTTATCCCCCAAATGGACAAAACCCAAAGTATTGGAGATCATAACGATTTGCCTCGAGCGCCTTCGAAAGCTTATCAAATCCCGTGAAGAAATCGGTTTTTTTTTTATACTCCACCATCACTATCCACCATCTTGTCAAGTTTGGGGGGAAAAGCGCAAAATTTTTTTCCTTCGTTCAACAAAAGTAAAAACCGAAAAAAAAAATCTGTTCCCCTAAAATGTAACCATCAAACGAAGAAGTGAGTAAAAACGTGGGAGGTAATGCTGTTCGAATGGAAGGAAGAAAGAAAGAAGGTGCTACTTTACCTCTTTAAAACCACGATTTCCCCCTTTCACGTGCAAATCTCCTCTCTCTTTTTGACTCTAGGCCTATTCGACAGATAAGTACTCCTACTCCTGCTCCACTTCGCTTATCTTCTGCTACACCTCCTCACATGGGAAAACTTGCAACGATAAGCCTACCGAGCGTCTAGCGCAGAACCACCACCATCGGTGCAAAACTCCATCCACCGACAACGGCTTTAATAATAAATTACATTTCACCTACATCTTCGTATTTCACTACATACCAAACACCACTAATCAATGAAAGAAATCAGTTTCCAAAATTAATTACAGTGAATTTTTCCATTATCCGATATTTCCTTTTATCCAACAGTTACGTTTAGGTCGGATAATCTTTACCTAATAATTTTTATCTCGTTTGAGATGTATAATTTTAAAATAAAAAATAAAATAATCCAGACCACTGTCATACTATATACTCTACCTACAGGGTGGTTTTAAAAGGTCTTGTCCAAGGCAGAAATCAAAACATGCAGAAATCAAAAACGGATTTATCGCATTATGTATGTACATACAGTATAGGCCTATCTGTATATCACAGTTAGACTACCGGTATATAAAGAGTATGCTTAAAAAGCATTTCTAATGTACGGTACTTGATTTTAGCAATTAACTAACAAACCAATTTTCACCACAGATCCATCAAAACAAATCAAAATATTCATAAAAACATGGGTCCGGAAATGCATACCTGTACTCATTTGTCATTTGCATAACTGCAACGATTATAAAACAAATAGACTTATAAAATTTGTGATTTCACTCTGTATTATCTCAAAAGGAAAGCATTTCCGGACCCATATTTATAAGGATTTTTTTTGTTTCGTTTTCATGCATCTCTGGTGAAAAATTTGACAAGACCTTTTAGGGACACCCTGTATAATGCTACCTTTTTTTATAATTCCGTTTATCAACCTGCAAATAAAACAAAAAGTGGCAGCAACATTCATTTTTCCGAATAGACATTAGGAGGAAGCGAGTAGGAAATTTGATAAATGGTGGCACAAGAACATTGGGGTTATGGCAGACGAACATTAGGTTTTGCCATCTTCTTTTTTCATCAAAATAAAAAAGGGGGAAGAGAAACAAATGCTGCGTCAGGTCGAAATGGCACAAGTCCGATATACAAATTCAAACAAATTTACAGCAAATAGTACTTTATATCAATGAAACGTTAGCAAAATTCCACAAAAGGGTTCATCAGATAAAGTGCTCCCCCCAAAAAAAAGAGATGTAGGCGTAGCTCTCTTTTCACCATAAAAAAATGGTTAAACAAATCATGTAACGAACACATCGCAAGTTTCTACTTCCTTTAAAGTAATTTCCGATTGGAATCCAAATTCCCAAAACCGTGTAAATCAAAACATCTTCTATATACCTTGAGCCATCTTTCAAAGAAGTGAAACTCGAGGGGTTTTACATGACGTATTTTCTGTTTCCACCCCCCTATTTTTTTTACAAAAAAAATAATATATATTGGTCTACCCATAAAATGTAGTTGACAAGCCATACATCATATAAAAAAAGAGAGAACAAGTGTTGAAATTTTTATGTCCAACGTTGCGCACTGAGAGATAAAAAAAAAGTTATCTCGCTTCTATTGATAACAAGTTACCCTTACATTATTTTCGAATCACTAGGGAGAAGAGTGTAAAATGTGAGTAACATGAAAAGCTAGTAGCAGTAAGGTTTTTTTTTATCTTTACAATCCCACTGAGGCGAGGAAAGTTATCATTGGAATCACTTGTTCGAAACCATATTCCCAACTGAGCAAAAATTTCTATTAAAAAAAAGTCCATTAAAAAAGACTAAAGATGAAGAAAAAATTGCACTTGAAATTCAACACAGGTTCAAATTTGAACCGGATTATTTTAAATCAAATTGGGTTACCAAAATCCGGTTTAAAATTGAACAACCTAAATTATGCAAATTTAATATCTTATATATAAAAACCAGTTGTAACGCTTCAGGAATGTAGAACACGTGACAATTTGAGTCTCATGATCTCTATGGCACTATATTAGCCAGTCCCTAATGAACATTAAAATGAGCTTAACCCTTGAGCTTAGTGGCTCCTTCAAGGGGTCATCTAAAAGTTTCACTTCCTTTTGTTCCATAAAATCGAAATGAATCATATGAATTATAAATATTAATAGTAAAGTTAATAGTCTCTAAAAAATTTTAAATTGAAAATAAATAAATAATACTACAATTAATAATTAATATAATAAAATACAAAAATTAATTGAATTAATTATCATGCAAGACATCTTGGTTGTAACTAGCGCCACAAGCGGGACGGACAGCTAACTCAAAAAGACAAAAATGTTTTATTTCATTTGGATTCGATCCGGATTTTCAGGTCTAAGTGAACACAATGCGGTTTAGATTTGAACATGCAAACTATACATAAAATGATTTTTAAAAAACTACTCGTAGTTTTCTTTTAAAACTGTTATTAAACAGTGTCGAACAAAAATACCATACAGAACTCGACTGCAGGAAATGGTGAAAGCATAAATGTTAATGCAAAATATGTGCATTCAACCAACTGGAATAAACTTTCAATGCAAAATGTGGATGGACCTAGTGAATTGACTAAGATTGTGTGTAAATATAAGCGTATCACCAAAGTAGAGAAATATTTTAGCAAAGTTTGTCAAGGGAATAAACCCATTCATCCGTCAAAGTTGTGAAACGTCAATGAAAGTTTCTGCTCAAGTTTGGGCGCAAATTTTTCAGTCAAGTCCAATCTATTTATAAAGATGATGTAGCATCATTTCAGAATGGATTTTCAATTGAAAAAAAAAAGCAGCTACAAAATAGACACCACAAACAATTCTTTTCTAAACACCTTTAAAAGTGTCACCAAAGTGAGAAGAAAAAAAACAAATACTACAAGAAAGTTGTAATACAATCGCAAGTTCCAACTTTCGACCAAACAACGTTATGTTTAAAATTGAAACTAGCGAAATCAACCCATTGTTTATTGGCAAGAAACAAACTTGGCCCAAAGGTTTCAGATATTTCCTAATAAAATCTCAGTCTCGTTTGTTTTGGTTTCGACTATGTTGTGCGCGTGTTTGTGTTGTGTGTGTGTGTTATTAGACTCGAGGGGTGGGAGCAAAAGCAAAAGATATTAATATTGGTTTTACTTTTTGGGAAGAAGCCCGGAGGCAACAGCAGTGGAAGTAGTAGTAGAAGTAGTAGTAGTAGCAGCAATCTTTGATGATTCTTTCAGGTTTTGTGTGGGTAATGTTAGAAGACCAGGTCGGTACCCTAAGCTTTTGCCAACACACGGGTGTGGGTTCCATATGGCTGTGGAGCTTATTTTCTTTTATACGACATGACTCCATATTGTGCTCGCTTCTTGAACGACGGCTAAAATTGCCTTTTCCACCAACCGTAAGAAAAATATCTTCAGCGCTTTTCTTAAGGTATACAGATATATATATAAAGAAAGAAGGGGGAAAAAGAGAGAGAGAGAGACTAAAAATCTCTTTTATGCCGAGCGCGTAAATCCTACGAAATAAAAATTAGAACAAGCGAGCGAAGAGTGCCTTTGCTTTTATTGTATGCAAAACAAAACTTACTCGCCTTGCCTTCTATCGCAAAGATGAAGAAGAAGAAGAAGAAAAATAAAATAGAAACAAAAATTGGTGGAAAAAAAAATATAAGCTTGTTTCATCTCCGCTACTACTATAGTATCTCGGTCGATTTGGTTTCTTCTTCTTTGCGACCAATCAATAATAAGATAGGTTTACGTCTCAAAGAAGAAAAAAACAAAAATAATTGCTTTGTTTATGTTTATGCCGAAAATAACAATGAGATTTTTTGAAATACACAAAAAAAAAATGAAAAACGTAATGAGGGTACAATATAACGTACGGTAGGTGGTGTGTGTGTGTTTTTGTTGAATGCTATGTAAATGAATCCCAAAGAAAAACAATTTAGATATGTGAAACGTTTACATTGCTCAAAATACTAAAGCACGTTCGAGTTTCAATTTAACGAAAATCGCAATTTTTGTTTTACTGATATTGTGTTCATTACAAAATTACACTACTATTACAATCATATTTTGTTGTTACAGTAAGCCTGCTATACTTTAAATATCATATCTTTATTTAATAATCTTTCTTCACACTTTAAAAAAAAGTTAAAAATCTTCCCTTAGTGTACATTATACAGTGTCTAAAACATTCAAAATATTTTTTTGTGTATTTGTATTGTTTATACTGGAATCATTACTATATACAATTACTGTACTTTATTAATACAGTTGGAATCCAGTTATTATGATCACTTTGAGACTAGTGCTTTTTGATAACCATACCCGGCTGATAATGTTAAACAATGGATAAAAAACATTTTTGAGACAGACTGATTATGATAACATTATCCGTAATTATAATAACTGGATTCTACTGTATATATCTAAGATACCATTATAATAGATTAAGGACTTCTAGATTACGATAACTGTTAATTACCATAATCTAGACGTTCCGAATCTAGAAGTAAATCACCTTGTTTAAACCCATGTTGCTTCGCAACATGTCTGAACAAGAGGATTTACTTTTAGACTCCACTTGGTTACCATACCAACCACAGGGTTTAATTCTAGTTTAAAACAGATTAGGAAACCTTGCACGTAGTCATTACTAAAATTGTGTTAAAAACACGTGTTTGTTTAGATCGGATTGGCGCGGTTAATCTTGAACGTAACCATTGTTTAATCAAAATCTGCGTTATAGACGCAGTCACAGAGCAGCGGAATATGCACTTTTTATCGTTACATTAAATTTAAAAGTTCACTTTTAAACTGTTTTTTTAAATTAACAAAAGCTTCAAATCGTTAAAGTACAGTATGTGAATAGAGTAATTTGTATACTAATAAACGTGAATGAACCTAAATACTAATAAACATCACAAAAATCCTTCGTTGTCTGACGAGTTTATAAACGTTTTGAAATTTTTGAAAATGTTTATAAAGTGTATATCAAGTTTGCAAATTTTTGTTTCGATAATCTTGAAGTGCTTTTCTAAAAGGCGCTTAATTTCAGCGCTTTTTTAAAAGTTCTATAAAGCAACATTTTCCAATAAAATTTAAATTATGCTATAATATTATTGTTTGATTTTACCGTGTATTGTTAGATTTAATTTTGGTTAAATCGTATATTACGATAAAAAATATCGTTAATGTTTTTTCATCTTACTATAAAAATATCGTAATAATACTCTTTAATATCATGCAATAATTTTCCACCAAGAGTGGATTTTTCCTCCAAATAATTCGAGAGAATAAAAAATAACAAAATTCCTATTTTCACGATGACTTTAAAAAATCGATATCAGACGATAACATCGATTATAGGATGATGCGAAGTTCAAGAAAAGAGCAACCGATTTCCGAACTCAAAAAAAAAGGCGATTCGAAATGATTCACGAGACCCTACTTTTAAAGCATTTTAACATTTAACTAACTCGTCTAACAAAACATCTACTTGAATCATACATTATTGACACGTCAGTAAATCCTAGGTCAAACAAAAGTCATCGGTAAAATTCATGAAAAAAAAACAAAGAAGAAAGAGAAGTGGAAAGGGCGAATTTTCAACAGCATTAAAAACACAGGGGTCAATAAGTTGAATTAGCAAGTTTTCAACTTGGCAAGGCCAAGTTTTCCAACTGCTGGAAAATTCACTGCAAACTGTTACCATTTGCATATTCAACTCCCAACTCCATGTAATGCCTTCTCATCTAAATTGCAAAATTCAACGCGTTACATTTTCACACAAAGAGAGCAGCGCTAAAGTGTGAGAAAAAAAAAACAAGTTATAATATCACATATTATTTTAATATATCACGATGATCGAGCGTGAGAATGCAAAGGAGTTTCGGAATTAAATTTTTCGCCATATTACACTCCAAAAAAGGAAATGTGATTTTCCTTCGTGGACACACCAACGTGTTAGTTAATATATTGTGTGTTTGGAAATTTCATCTTTTTCCATTTCCTCGTTACGCGCCACACACACTTCATCATTACTTTATCATTTTAGTGAATAATGGATGGGAAGAGATAATTGGGCTGTTTCTATTGAACTTCAATTGATCTAAAATAGATGGACAGCGATGTCTGTTTCTGCTGATAGAGTCATCATTAAAGCATCGGGAAAAGGAAAAGTGTCACGTGACCCATTCCCATTCGCAGCTATTAGCTATGGCTTTGCGGTTTTCGGTTTCGAACCCCATCACCCATTTGCAATTCTGAATCGAATTTCCATGTATCACATAACGGAAAGCTCCTCGTCGCGTGCTGCTGCTGCCGAAAAATTTTAATGAAGTTTTAATTGAAAATATTTTATTTCGGCAGTCGAATTCCATCGCATTCCTCTTCCTCAAACCCGACCGCGAGACGAAATAAATTCCCGGCATAACTCCCGCGCTTTACACGAAGCATCCGAAAACAAGAAAACCGTAACAAGTGCATACGTAATAATGCTGTCATTGTATCTCGGGAGAAATTTTGTATCCCGCAATTAAAAATTTAATCTAAAACTATGATAACATGACTCGGTTATCGGCTTTGATTTTAACCAACGGACAACTGCAAAATCAAGCGCCAAGCCAGTTTAATTTATGACTTCAAAGAGATTACTAAGCCAATTTTTGCAATCAAAACAACGATCCAAAAAAATGATAATACAACTTAATGAAATACATGTTCGAATTTCGGACGCACGTTTTTTGAACAGTGAGATCACAAATAATCACAATTCTGATAACATTACAAGATGCAGATATTGTGATAAAATCTTTGTGTACAACAATGTGTGGTGACTTGAAATAGCTTATAAAATGTAAGTTATGTCGTCAGCAAACACTTTGCGAGAAAAAACGTTCCCTTCGTGTGACAAAATCTCAGAAATAACTGAACATTGATCCGTCATTTTAAATTTGATACAACAAATTGTTCCACGACCCCAGCCTATATTCAAAATTTCATCTTTTTAGGTCATCGGAAACCTACAAAAAAAAAAAAGCTCAAACTACAAAAAAGAACTCTAAAATATCCACGTGCGAAGCACGGGCTCCACCACTAGTAATTAAAATAATGATTTTTTAACTATTATTTTTATAGGGTGTGCATCAAAAGTTGAAGCAGATTGAGGTTAACTAAAAAAAAAGAGAAAATCAGTGGAAAAAAAATGATGACGACAGCATTTGAGTTCGAGGACCCATTTTTGGTTCGAATATCATCATACACCCACACGCTCTCACAATCTCGCTTTGCATGTTAATATCCTCATTAGCATAAAGCTGTGTCGCCCAGACATAGGCGGAAGAAATTGAGTACGAGTGAGAGAAAAGGAGAAGAAAAATGAGTGACTGAAAAAAAATAAGAAAAATTCTTAGAAAGAGGGGAAATTTTTCTCAGAAACTAGCTCGGCAAGATCATATATTTTTTATGTATTTTTTTTTTAAAGCAGTGCATTCTCACAACTCCCTCGTATTGCGTGATATAGTGTGTTTTATCAACGCACTCGCAGGAACGATGCCTTTTTTTACTGTCTACTTTTCGACTGTAAAAACTTTGCGGAACCTTTTTATTTCATTTTATTTTATTTTTTTGTAAAACCACCTTCTAAGTCGTGGATTTTCAAAAAAAAAATAATTCCGTACATATCTTGTTTGTTCGAAAAAAAAATAATAATATCACGCCAAATTATTTCAAAAATTATTCATGAAAACCGTAAACTCGACTTTTCTCCCAAAAATTTCAAGAAATGACGTCGAACCAGGAAAACCACAAAATGAACCGAAATTCCAATTTGCTTTAACTTTTAAATCAACTTTAGTTTCGAAGATGGTCAATTTAAAATGAGGTTTATTACATTTTAACGTTGACAAGGGCTTTAGGCCATTGCTTGTATATTATTTTTAAAAAAATAAATGTTATATCGTGTCCACTTCCATCTTATATTGTCTTCGTGATATTAAATAATTCTCGGTCAAAAGCCTAAGGGTGAAACTTACATAGTGGTCATCTCGTGAAATAAGGGTCTTTCATACGTTGGTATGAAAGACCCTAATAGTGCATGTTTATTGCACTATATAT